>PVHX01036579.1:0-10719 GCA_004024805.1 Geosciurus inauris
GGTGGCTCACACTTGTAATCCCAGCACTTAGGGAGGCTGAGACAGGAGGATCGCAAGTTCAAAGCCAGCCTCAGCAATGGCGAGGCACTAAGCAACTCAGTGAGACCCTGTCTCTACATAAAACACAAAATAGGGCTGGGGATGTGGCTCAGTGGTCGAGTGCCCCTGAGTTCAGTCCCTGGTGCCAAAAAAAAAAAAAGTACAACTGTAAGTGCACCAACAAAAATATGAAAAAAAGAGTTCCATGAAATACAGAAGTATATGTGTAAAGAGCTCTGGCCTACTTCTCCACCCAGCTAGCTTTCTGCCCCATAAACATTTATATGTGTATGTCATTTAACATACAGGCTCCCCAACATCAGACCTCTCCCTGGTGGGGTCTTGGCCACTTACCTGATACCAGTCCTGTTGAGGAGGTGACGATCTACTCAACTGGTCCTGACTGCAGCAGATGTATTGACAAGTGCTGAGTCCCAGGTTCTGCCTCTCCTCGCTCAGCCCCAAATGGATACTGCATGCTTGGCCTCTGCCTATTTCTGCCAGGCTAGTCTGGTCCTGTCTGGTGCTCACCCTGGTGTGGCTGGTGCACACTGGTCTGGCACAGCTTAGGGGCTCTTGGCTCCACGCCAGGTTCTGGTCTTTGATGCAGGAATAGGCATCACTAGCTCCATTCTGGAAGCATGTGAGTGGAAAGGGTCAGCCTAACCTTGTGTGGTTCAAATCTTGGGTTACCACATCCCAGCTTTGCGACTGGAAACTTGCAAGGCCTGGGTTTCCACATTTGTACTTGAAGATGATGCAGCAAGCTGCTGATCTTGTAAAATGCAAGGATGCATTATTGAGAAATGACTTGGATTTCCAGGATGCTGGCTATGTGAGTAAAATCCTTGCCAGTTTCAGCTGTAATTTGGTGCCACTTGGGTTTACTGTTTAAATATTGGTGGAGACCAGCAGCTGGCCAAAGTTCCTAGGATAGCAGCAACAATTCCAGGAACCTCCTAGTTATCTGTCACCCATTATGGTTTTTTTTTTGGTACTGGAGATTGAACTCAGGGGCACTTGACCCCTGAGCCACATCCCCAGCCCTATTTTGTGTTTTATGTAGAGACAGGGTCTCACTGAGTTGCTTAGCACCTTGCCATTACTGAGGCTGACTTTGAACTCGTGATTCTCCTGTCTCAGCCTCCCAAAGTGCTGGGATTACAGGCGTGTGCCACCGTGCCCAGCTCCATTATGTCTTTTTGGTCAAGGGAATGTGGCTGAGAGAACACCAAGGACACAGGGACTGACTCTGCCTCCCCACTTTCCCAGAGGGAATTGAATCCTTGGTTGATAGGAACTTCAGTTCATTCCCACAGAGCCTGGGGGAAGCAGAGGAATTGGGAGTCAAATAAGTGATGAGATATCTGGATTTACTTCATTGAAGAGTTTTGCTTTAGTGTCCTATTACTGTTGTCCTATTACTGTTGTAGGATTAAGGGATAACAGAAGAACATGTCATTGTATTTGGTGGTACAGATGGTATTTGCCAACAAATTGGTAATAATTTCACATACCATTTTTTTTTTTTTTTTTTTGGTACTGGGGATTGAACTCAGGGGCACTCGACCACTGAGCCACATCCCCAGCCCTATTTTGTGTTTTATGTAGAGACAGGGTCTCACTGAGTTGCTTAGCACCTCTCCATTGCTGAGGCTGACTCCGAACTTGCAATTCTTCTGCCTCAGCCTCCCAAAGTGTTGGGATTACAGGTGTGAGCCACTGTGTCTGGCTGGTTTCACATACAAAATCTTTTTTGGTACTAAGGAGTGAACCCAGGGGTGCTTAACCACTGAGCCACATCCCCGGCCCTTTTTAGTTTTATCTTGAAACAGAGTCTCACTGAGTTGCTTAGGGTTTCACTAAGTTGCTGAGGCTGGCTTTTGAACTTGCAATCCTCATGCCTCAACCTCCCAAGCCACTGGGATTACAGGAATGTGCCACCATGCCTGGCTTCACAAATGATTTATAAGCACCCACTATATACTAGGCACTACACTGGTTCATATGACTATAGCAGTAAATAAGATATATGTTGTTCCTGCCGTTATGGAGATTACAGTTTAGCAGAAATAACTATTTAGAGCAGTACCCTGGAAACTGGGAAGATTGTTATCATTTTTTTCTAAAACATCATCTTTCCCTAAACACTTTAAAACACAGAAGATATATGTAGACTCTGGAGCCCAATATATTCCATCCCCTTCTCTAAAACAGTCACTCTCAATAAGGATCAGTTTCATTCCCCAGGGGACATTTGGCAACATCTGTTGTCATGACTAGCTTACATGTGTGTACTACTGGCATCTAGTGGGAAGAGGCCAGGATGCCGCTGAAGGCCCTGTAATGCACAGGACACCAGCACAGCAAAGATGTACCCGATCCCAAATTCCAATAGTGCCAAGGCTTAGAAACTGTGGTCTCGAAGTAACCTGCTTAATCCGGGTCATTTATTTCAGGCTGAACAGGAGAGAAACATATTTCACCTTTAAAAGTCTTAGGAAAACTGGTCGTACGTTCTGTGTTCTGTGACATCTGCCCATGACTGAGGTGGGAGAGGGGATAGAGCTTTTCTAACCTGTGGGTTCAGAAACACATTCTTCTTGGGGCAGGGAGAGTGGACCTGAGAGTCTTGGTGCTCTAACGTCACCCCTCCTTTGGTGAAGCTTATATTTGACTGTCTTATACAAACAAGTTGTTCAAACAGAGGCTCCAGAAAAAGACCTTGTCTTTTCTACTCTTTGGAAACCCCACCAAAATATGCAAATGAGCCAAATCATCTCAAGGTCATTGAACTCAAGTTTTCAGTTCACTTGGTTTTCTTTATTTCTTTTTAAAGAGTTCCAAAAGCTTGTTTGAGCATAATTAATCCAATTTGGTCTTTAGGGCAGCCCAGACTTCCAGAGCGACTGGTTTGTATTGCTGATTTTCTTGCATATGTCCAGTAAAACAATCAGATTTTGGACAAAGCAGAGGATGACAAAGAGTGAGATAGTCACAAAGCTGGGTGGGGAGGGAAGGAGGGAAGGAGGAGGATAGAGGGAGAGGAGAGGACAAACATACCAAAGGAGTGGGAAGTTAACCAGCACAGAATGAAAATGGCCAGTCCTAGCCTTGCCTCCAAGGGCCCTGGTTTACCTGCCTTAACTTCTTTGCTTCCTACAGAGCTTTTATTTTTGGCACCAGGGGTTGAATCCATAGGTACTTAACCACTGAGCCACTTCCCCAGACTTTTTTCTTTTTTTATGGTACCAGGGATTGAACTCAGGGACACTTGACCACTGAGCCACATCCCCAGCCCTATTTTGTGTTTTATTTAGAGAAAGGGTCTGAGTTGCTTAGCACCTCGCCATTGCTGAGGCTGGCTTTGAACTTGCCATCCTCCTGTCTCAGCCTCCCAAAGTGCTGGGATTACAGGCACCCAGATGTTTTTATATTTGAGACAGGATCTTGCTAAATTGCTGAGGCTGGCCTTGAACTTGTGATCCCCCTGCCTCAGCCTCCTGAATCACTGGAATTACAAATGTGCGCCACCACGTCTAGTCCTGCATAGCCTACTTCCCTGTCTTCCAGCTTCTGGGTAGAGGTGACAGCTCTGGTCTTATAGCTAGTTTCTGAAGCAGAATCCTGTCTAGGGGCAGCATATATTTAGAAGGGAAGCTAGAAGCCAGGCTTAGTGGTGCATGCCTGTTATCCCAGTGACTTAGGAGGCTTAAGGAGAGGATCACAAATTCAAGGCCAGCCCCAGCCAGTTAGCGAGGACCTAAGCAACTTAGCAACACCTTGTCTCAAAATAAATAATAAAAGGGACTGGGGATGTGGCTCAGTGGCTAAGTGCCCCTGGGTTGAATCTCTGGTACAAAAAAAAAGGGGGTGGGGGAGAAGCTAGGATGTGTGTGTGAAATTAATGATGTCGGTCTGTCCATTTACCACAACATAGGGCCTTATTAGGAAACATATACTGTCCTGGTTGTTGATACAGCCTGGATATCTACTAGTTAGTACCAGGCGCAGGACATATGAATCAAGTCTCCATTCTTTGGTTGGATGATGATTCAAACTGTGACGTGAATCCTCTGAATTCTGCATTCCATGCCCCATTGGCAAAACAAGTTACATCCCTTTTGTTACAAATGAGATTTCATTTTAAAATGGGTAATAACTGATCTGAAAAGTGCAAAGCATTTTTTTTCCAATGCAGTCTTTTACTTGGAACTTGTTGCAGATGTTAAATGTACTATTACAGATTCTTAACAATATACACATAACAATTTCTGAGTGCACCCACAGATGTTTTGTCTGTGTTGTAAAATCATCCACAAATGGAAAGTAACCAGTTAACCAGTCATTTGTAATGCTCGTGGTTAACAGAATTTTGTGTCCCCTTTAGCATTATTCTTTTAAAAAGTTTTGTTACTGGTTGATGCCAAGTATTCTATAGCTCTTCACTAAAATAAACAACTACTTAATAAAAGCTTCTTGAGACCATATTTTATCACTTAAACTTGCCCCTATTGGCCTTCGATAACGGGATCCTTTTTAGCCCTTTTTTTAATATATATTTTTTAGTTGTAGATGGACACAATACCTTTATTTATTTTTATGTGCAGCTGAGGATAGAACCCACTGCCTCACACCTGCTAGGCAAGTGCTCTACCACTGAGCCACAACCCTAGCCCCAGTCCCCAACCTTAATGGCTTAACCTTTCCTTCTCTTGAATTTCTTTAACTTTTGTTTTGGATTCAACTCCTGGGGATCTGGTGAGTGTTTCTGCTGACTTCCTTGTAGCATGGAAGTGTCGGATGGACGAACAAGGAGGACTTTACAAAGTGGATTACCAACGTATTGTGCAACTGGCTGTCTCGGAAGGTCTTTCCTGTTCTATTTCACCTGGGGATTGTGAGGACCGAGAGATCTCACCAGGCAAGTCTCCCTCCAGTTCTAATGGAGTCCTGTGTTGGTGCGAAACAGTATCGCCATTACCATGGTCTTCCTCAGCCAGCCAGCACATCTGCTCAGTAACATTTGTCTCCAGGTCCCAGGGTCAGGCAGATTATATAAAAGACTGAGCTGGTGAAAGGAATGGGAATGATGAGGCTTGAAAATTCTTCATTCTTTGTTCTTCTGATGGGTGACAGGATAATTAGCCCAAATGAGATGCAGCCTCTCCCAGGCTATATTTAGCCTAATTGCAGAGCTTTCTTTTCCCTGGAGGAGGCTTGGATTCTTCTCCGGTAAATGGTAGTGCCAGAAGGGAATAACATGGAGCAGGCCAGCCATGACCACAGCAGAGCATGCTCTTTCCTGCTCAGAAGGAAGGTGAGGCAGAGCAGCTCAAGAAATGGGGTTTGGCTGGGTGCAGTGGCACATGCTGTAATTGTAGCAGCTTGGGAGGCTGAGGCTGGAGGATCATAAGTTCAAAGCCAGCCTCAGCAACTTAGTGAGGCCCTAAGCAACATAGAGATCTTGTCTCAAAATAAAAAAATAAAAAGGGCTAGGGATGTGGCTTAGCGGTTAAGCACCCCTGGGTTTACTCTCCAGTACCAGGAAAAAGAAAATTTCTAGTCTTAGGTTAACACTTTTGATATGTTGAGTTGAAAGCCTACCAAGTGACCTACCCTTACTTACCTTCGTTTATAGCATCTAAAATTATCATCTCCACATAGCTTAAAAATCTGCCAAATACTTAGTCACAATTTCCAAAAAAGTCTTGTCATGAGTCCCAGGTCACAACCATTTTGTCACTAATTCCGTAGACTGAAGGATGGAACTAACTCAAATTCCTACATACATTTAACTTTCTTTCCAGTTGGGCATTTGAAGAAAGACCCCGACAATCCTCAAACTGCCAATCTTCCTGCACCTTGAAAAAATATAGAAAAGCATACATTTGAATAAAACTATCTCTCTCTCACATACACACACAAATATATTTTCCTTCAGATAAATTGGAGAAAACTGAAAGTATTTAATCAGAATGTAATTTTTCAGTGAGTCATCATTCCAACTGCTTAGGGAAAAATGAAGAGAAAGTCATGCTTAGCTATTTGACTGTAACACCACACACCAAAGAAAAATAAGTTTAAAATAGCATCTACAGAAATGTGTGGTATAAGCTGGGCGCAGTGGCACATGCCTGTAATCCCAGCACTTAGGGAGGCTGAGACAGGAGAATCGTGAGTTCAAAGCCAGCCTCAGCAACGGCGAGGTGCTAAGCGACTCAGTGAGACCCTGCTCTACATAAAACACAAAATAGGGCTGGGGATGTGGCTCAGTGGTTGAGTGTCCCTGAGTTCAATCCCCAGTACCAAAAAAAAAAAAAAAAAAAAAATGAGTGCTATATAAAAAGTGTGTGTGTGTGTGTGTGTGTGTGTGTGTGTATGACTAGGGTAGGACTCCTTACTAGGTATTTGGTAACTTAGTGAGTCCCTAAGCAAAAATATATCCTTTGGGGCTAAGGTTGTAGCTCAGTGGTAGAGTGCTTGCCTAGCATGTGTGAGGCACTGGGTTCGATTCTCAGCACCACATATAAATAAAAAAATAAAGTCCATTGACAACTAAAAAACATATATATAAAAAAATCCTTGGCAGGGCAAATCTAGAGTAAAAAGATAAGAGTCAATGCATTTCATTTCCTCCTAGATCTGTCTGTCATCTTTGGTTTAAAGTAAGGTTATTGTTTTCACTTTTTTAAAAAAAATTCATGTGTTTCAGCTATTTAATATATCATTTGAACTTTTTTTCTGCCTCCATTTTTTTTCTGCGCCTCTTCCTTTTGGTATATACTAAGATAGAAAATCCCAGGTTTGCTTCATCATATCCACTTCTATTTTTGCTGTTATTTTTATGATAGCACTTTTAAAAAGGACATAAACATATCATTAGGCTATTAACTTATTCCAATATTGCAAACTTTGTCTTTACTATCAATTCCGTATGTTATGGCCCATTATTACTCACATGGTCTCCTTAGAAAATAAAATTGAAGGCTTTAACTGAAAACATAATTTAATTGCTACATGTTTTAAATGTAACTATCCGGCATTTGTCTAGCTAAAGGTTAAAAGCTGACTAAAACACATGGCAAGTAAAAACATTCAGCAAGTAACTGTGTTTTGGGTTTGTTTTAGAGGTTACTGTTAGGTTGGATCAGGGTCCAGGATTAGGGCAGCTACAAGTCGGAGCTGCCAGCCAGACACTGATGTCACCAGTAGATACGCCTCCTGTCAATCAGCGGGTTTTTCCTGACCTATCCAGGAAGGACTCTGGCCTTCTCTTCCTGCCCCCAAGCCCTCCCCTTCCTGACCCGGCCTTTTTGAAATTCTCTTTACACTGGAGCCCCAGTGCCATTTCTCCCGGACACACTCTGATGGAAGGGAGGATTTGGCCCAAGGGCGCGTATTCCAATAAAGTCTTGCCGAGCGGCTTTAATTCATCTCCTTCTGGTTGTCTAGTCTTTACATAATGGTGCGTGAAACCCGGGAGGGTTTTAAACCTCCCCCGTACTGGGGTAGAGGCAAGCCCTCCAGACCAGGAGAACTCCTGAACCGCTCTCCGTCTCTCCTCACCCGGACTGACAAAGTGAGGTAGGCTGCCCCCCCACCCCGTCTCCTCTGACTTATCAGTTTGCCCCCCCACCATCCACTCAAGAGGCCGACTCGTAAGTCGCACGTGCGCATAGGCCTCTGTCCTGAGGCCACGTGGATTGGGAAGACGTTCCCAACCCTCGTGTTAGCCATTTGCCGCCGTCTGGGGCCCCGGAAAGTTTGCAGGGATGCCTCAATTTTCCACCTGCCCTCCCCCCATTCTCCTGTGGACGCGAACATTTTAAGGGATGCCTTTTTATGTTCCTGCCCACTCCCCAGGACCGCTGAGAAGTCACAGGGAACCCCAACTCTTCTCTAGACCTCAAAACTCCACTGTACTATGGCCTAGATAATGGATCAAAATGGCCTCCAGGGGGAACTTTTGATTTTCAAATCCTCACTGATTTGGCTAATTTTTGTCACCAGATGGGGAAATGGACAAAAATTCCTTTCATCAAGGCTTTGTTGGAAAGTGCACTCTTGCCTCTCCCTTCTTTCCCCTCTGTTCTGTCCTCTCAAGTTCTTCTCGCTAAAAGTCCCCTTTCCCATTTGCTCCTCTATCTCCTTCCTCATGCGGCCGCCGCTCACAGACGCAGAGATGCCTGCCTTGCGGCTGCAGCGTTTCTGGACTGCCTGCCATGTGATGGCCCCTCCCCCCCAGGCTTGCCGCTTTACCTTAGCTCAGGAAAAAGGGGAGGGGAAGGGAGGTTGCTTTGCATCTGCCTAAGCTCCCTGCCTCCCCTCCCTCTCGGCGCCCCCAAGCTCCAGTGCTGTCTTCCGGGGAGGCAGAACTGGCCTCATCCCCACGCCGGAGGGCAGAAACAGAGCATTGGGCGGGGCCCGGGCCGCCCACCCTGCGTTCCTGCGTCTCTCGCTCTGTCCACGCGCCGCTAGGGCAGACTGGTACGGCTGCCACAGACCAGCGGAGCTCTCTCTCGCTTCTCTATGGGCTGCCAGACCAACCACCCTGCATTTTTTATTTTTACCGGCCGCGTCATTTTTTTCCTAAGACTCTTTTCTTAACTTCTATGTACATGGTATCAAAATTGGCACAGATAATTAGCACTCATCAATTAAACCTAAAAAATGGATCCAAATTTTTTTTTTAAGATTTTTTTTTTTTTTAGTTGTAGATGGACACAGTGTCTTTATTTTATTGCTCTGTATGTGGTGCTGAGGATCGAACCCAGGGCCTTACGCATGCAAAGCAAGTGCTCTACCGCTGAGCTACAATCCCAGCCCCCAAATATTTTTAATTCACGATTTAAAAGGTTCAATTTAAATTGAGTAAACACAAAGGTTTATAGATTCCTATATGAAGTTTTAAAGGTTTCTATTGTTGCCTAAGTTCAAAAAAATTTACAAGGATTGCTTTGGGATATGAACAGAAGGAATTAAAGATTCTAAATATAGTATTTATTGGAAGGAAAGAAAATATTTCTGATCAAAAGGTTTACAACTGGGGCTGGGATTGTGGCGCGGTGGTAGCGTGCTCACTTAGCACGTGTGAAGCATTGGGTTCGATCCTCAGCACCACGTAAAAATAAAAAATAAAGATATTCTGTCCACCTACAACTAAAAAAATAAAAAATATTAAAAAAAAGGTTTACAACTGTGATTAAACAAAAAGTTAAAATCTAAAACAATGTTCTGCTCTTAATAAGATAACTTTCTTACATCTGTCAGGTTTTATCACTTGGAGAAACTAACTTTCAAAAATTAAGGTTTATATAACTATGGTTAAACAATATCAATGCAATTATGGTGCTACCAGTTCTATTTTTATATTAAATGTTTTCATTTCTTTCAGATGTACAAGCTTTAAAGTAGAAGGTTTTAAAAGAGCATTATATCAAGCTGATGTTCTCCAAACTGAACTTGTATGGTATCGATTTATATCATTTAATATTTTATAACTGAACCTATCATCAATAAGATAAGGCTTTATTTTTTACATCAGAGTGATCTTTAAATAAATGAGGGCCTAATCTATTTAATATTCTGCTAAGATTTTGCAAGGAGCCCTGTCTTACCTGAAATAGTTCTGTCTCCCAGCTTACTACAATGGCTTCAAATTAAGCCACACTCTAGTTCATTTAAAGATATATTCAAAGGATTCATTTTGTTGTAAAGATCATTAGGACCTCAAACAGGGATATAATATGTAAATCACCCAAATTATAAGATACCTATTACACAAACTAAACTTATTAATTTTATTTCATATTTTCCTTAAACTCTATGGCTATTGCCTGTTAACATTTTACACAGGTACTACTTCAAGAACAACCAATCCAGATTATTTTAAAATAAATCAGCCACCACCTATAAGATAAACCTTAAAGTTAAAGCCCAGTACTCTTACTTTAAAACTGGTGAGATTGGCTTGCTGAGTGTTTAAGATCAAGACTTAAAAACTAAAATTAAATTAAAGGGCCAAGAAAACCAGTATTTGGCTCCTGCCCTCTGAGTCAACCTGAATCCAAGGAATGAGGAAACTTCTCTAAAGCGCTCTACACCTCTGGACCACAGGACCTCCTGATCAGGGAGATTTGTGAGACCATTAGAGAATTAAAGAGCCAATTAAATGCCATACGGTGAACAGGAAGGTCAAAGAGAGAGGGAACCATCTCTCATGCTTCCTGGGGAAGCCACATGGTCAATGCCAGACCTCGACCTATCCTAATGCAGATGGCACTAGCAGAGCTAACAAGCTGCTCTCAAGTTCCTCAAGGATGCCTCCCAGGAGAACAAAAGGTGACTCTTAACAATAGGTAAGAACAAAAGTCAATTTGACTTGCTTCATCTTAAACACCTAGCAAAACCAAGAACACAGCCATTACTGGGCATTTAAAAATAGTTTAAAGATAAACATTTGTGGCATTAAAAACTAAATACTATGTTTACATGCCTTGTCCTCTCCAGCCTTGTTATGGGGACAAATTCTCAACCCTTATACTTCCTACATTACAGACTGTTTCCTCTATGTATATTTAAATCATAATTGTAATTCTCATTGATGTTCCTCAATTAACTGTACAGTAAGGCTGAATTACCATGACTTGTTATCACCTCCCTCTCTAGGGCAAAAAA
>PVHX01036580.1:0-10717 GCA_004024805.1 Geosciurus inauris
CTACTTCATTAGGTAAGAAGCTATTTCAATCCAACTGTCTGAGAAAAGAATTGTTTTGTTCTTTTACCCACACCTTTCCACTGTTCAAATTCTTTTGTACATCTAGTGTCCCTTTCTGACCAGTAGTGGCATATCCCACAAACCTCATCATTTGGACATATTCTCTTTTACTTTCTAGAATGTAGATACAGAAATAGAGAAAACATTTTTTGAGAGTTAAAGGATATTAGTCAAAAGAGTATGTGCTTTGAAGTATAAATGACCCACAGCCAGTGCAGACTATCAGGTCCCAAGTAACAAAGACACCCACATGGTATACCTTTATAAGTTGTAGGGTCCAGGAGACAGAGGGCCCTTTGCCTACATATGTTGGCAGCAGTGTGATATGTTTTCCTATACAGAATAGAAAGATTACTTGAGTCTGGAGCAGAGGTAAAACCAGCCTTACAAGTATGTCATGGAATCCTGGAGGTCATAGAATGAAATGGTATGGGGACTTCAAGCCAGTGGTTTTGAAATTGAATAGCAGATTAGAGTCACCTGGACAGCTTCAAAAAATACTTTATCTCATCTGGGGAACTTAAAAAAACACTAAATCTCACTTCCAAAACCAATTGAAACATTATCTCAAGGGTAACTTGAAGGCTCAAGGCATTTCTTGACAATTCAGGGAATTCTAACATGAAGTCAGGACAAAGTATCTCTAGACCAGGCAACAATGCCCATCTTGACAGATTCCTGTGACCTATAGCTCAGAAGCAGCAAAGGGTGGCCAGAACTAAAGAAGTGCACTGCGATGGACCATGGAAACAAACTGCTTGCCTTTGGACCCCCTTGTAAGACATTGGCCTTACATACAACCTTGAGGAACTTAACACAACCACAGAGTAGAATTCCCCAAAGCAGGGATAAGAATATTCAGTTATCCTGGAATAAGAGTTTTCAATGAAAACAAAATGACAAAAAGGGAAGGAAATTACATTTTTGGCATACCTGGAAGAACTTATGGATAATATTTGTGGATTGTTACTTAGTCATGGTAATTGTACTTGCCACATTATTCATGAAAGTATTCATTCATTTGCTGTCTCATATACTAATTAGATAGCACTTTGAGGACAAATACCACACAGTCAATATAACATTAACCAGTATCTTCAGGTCCTAAAACCACACTAGCAGTCCGAACAATGTTCATTCCACTGAACTGGATTGGTGGAAGGGTCAAAGAAAAGAATAAAGTTAGTCATACTTCAACTAACATCAAAGTTATAGAAATGAACTCCTTGCCAGAGGTTAGTTACTTGAACAATGGAGAACTTTAGCCCAGCAAAAACCACTAAGAACAAGTAAATCAAAAACATTGAATGAAGAAGGATCCAAGATGGTGGCCTAGAGGGATGCTGCATTCCTAGTCTCCCTAGGACCAGCGATTAAAGCAGTGGAAATACTGTTTCTCTGTAAGTTATTAGAGGACCCCCAACAAATGCCTCCATGCAGGAATTCCACTCACATGCCTGCGTGGGTTGCCAGGCCTCTGCATTTGCACAGGACCCCAGCTGCAAACTGGTGCAGGACTCCAGGCAGGTGCAGGTACAGGTGCTGTCCTGACAGATAGCCTACCCATCCAAGACCCACTCCTATACAGGATTACTGGCCTCCTCCTGTGCCCATATACCGTGCAGGACTTCGGGTCACCCACTCATGAGGGACCCCTAACCATCACTCCCATGTGGGACTCCTGGCTCCCATGGAGGACCCCTGGCTGTTGCTCATATGTGGACCTCCATCTACCAGTGTAGAACTCCCCTGTTCACCTACACCTGAGAACAATGGACAGGATCTGGAGATAAACTTCTACTTCCACACAGCACACTACAGAGCTGCATCTCCTAACACGTTGCCCAACAACAACAACACCCCCTTGGCCTAGTCAAGTTAAAAGCTAAAAATAAGCCAAAATGTCTGGGAATACACATCATGTCTCAATAATAACTCTGAATGTCAATGAACTAAACCATCAATTAAAAGACATAGACTGGCAGATTGGATTAAAAAAAAAAAAGACCCAATATTATGCTGCCTCCAGGAGACTTATCTTATAGAAAAAAACATGCATAGATTGAAGGTGAAAGGACAGGAAAAAACGTATCACTCACATGGACTGCATAAACAAGCAGGGGTTTCCATCTTCATATCAGATAAAGTGGACTTCAAACCAAAATTAGTGAAAAGGGACAAAGAATGTTGGTTCATACTGCTTAAGGGAATCATATATCAATAAGACATAACAATCTTAAACATCTATGCCCTAAACAATGGGTCATTCGTGTATGTCAAACAAACCCTTCTAAACTTCAAGAATCAAATAGACCACAACACAATAGTACTGGGTGACATTAACACACCACTCTCAGCACTGGATAGATCTTCCAAACAAAAACTAAACAAAAAAACTATAGAACTCAATAAAACAATCAATAATCTAGACTTAACAGACATATATAGAATATTCTATCCTTCAACAAGCAAATACACTTTTTTTCTCAGCAGCACATGGATCCTTCTCCAAAGCAAATACAAAAACAAACAAACAAACAAAAAACAGAGATACTACCCTTTATTCTATCTGACCATTAAGGAATGAAATTAGAAATTAATGACAGATTAAAAAATTGAAGCTAATCCAACACCTGGAGACTCAATAATATGCTATTAAATGGGTAACAGAAGACATCAGGAAGGAGATTAAAAAAATATTCCTAGAGGTAAATGAGAACTCTGACACAACATATCAAAATCTCTGGAACATTTTGAAGACAGTGCTGAGGAAAGTTCATTGCATTAAGCTCATTTATTAAAAGAAGAAAAGTCAACAAATAAATAACTTGACACTACATCTCAAAGCCCTAGAAAAAGAGGAACAAACCAATACCAAAAGAAGTAGAAGACAAGAAATAGAATCAGAGCTGAAATCAATGAAATTGAAACAAAGAAAACAATTTAAAAAACTAACAAAACAAAAAGCTGGTTCTTTGAAAAAATAAATAAAATTGATAAACCCCTAGCCACCCTAATGAAAAGAAGGAGAGAAAAAACTCAAATTACTAAAATTCGTGATGAGAAAGGAAATGTCACTACAAACTCTGCTGAAATAGAATAATTAGAAACTATTTTGAAAATTTATACTCCAGTAAAATAGAAAACCCTGAAGACCCTGACAAATTTCTAGAGGCATATGACCTACCCAAACTGAACCAGGAGGACATTTACTACTTAAATGGATCAATTAGAAGCAAGGAAATAGAAGATGCCATCAAGAGCTTTCCAAGAAAAGCCCTGGACCAGAGGCATGTTCAGCTGAGTTCTATAAGACCTACAAAGAAAAACTAACTCCAATACTCCGCAAATTATTCCATGAAATAGAAAAGGAGGGAGCCATTTCAAACTCATTCTATGAGGCTAGTATCACCCTGATACCAAAACCAGACAGAGACACATCAAAGAAGGAAAATTTCATACCAATATCCCTGATGAATATAGATGCAAATATTCTCAATAAAATTTTGGCAAATTGCATACAAAAACATATTAAAAAACTAGTGCATCACAATCAAGTGGGGTTCATTCCAGGGATGCAAGGTTGTTTCAACATATGGAAATCAATAAATGTAATCCATCATATCAATAGACTTAAAGATAAAGATCATATGATTTTATCAATTGATACAGAGAAAACATTTGGCAAAATACAGCACCATTTCATTTTTAAAACACTAGAAAAACTAGGGATAGTAGGAACACACCCTAGCATTGTAAAAGTGATATATGCTAAACCCAAGGCCAACATCATCCTAAATGACGAAAAGTTGGAAACATTCCCTCTAAAAACTGGAACAAGACAGGGATGCCCTCTTTCACTTCTTCTATTCAACATAGTCCTTGAAACTCTAGCCAAAGCAATTAGACAGATGAAAGAAATTAAAGGAATACAAATAGGAAAAGAAGAACTCAAACTATCATTATTTGCAGACAACATGATATTATACTTAGAGGATCCAAAATATTCCACCTGAAAATTTCTAGAATTTATAAATGAATTCAGCAAAATTGCAGGATATAAAATCAACACCAATAAATCAAATGTGGTTCTATACATCAGTGATGAATCCTCTGACAGAGAAATCATGAAAACTACTCCATTCACAATAACCTCAAAAAAATTAAAATACTTGGGAATCAATCTAACAAGAGAGGTGAAAGACCTCTACAATGAAAACTACAGGACACTAAAGAAAGAAATTGAAGAAGATCTTAGAAGATGGAAAGATCTTCCATGCTTTTGGATAGGCAGAGTCAATATTGTCAAAATGGCCATATTGCCAAAGCACTATACAGATTCAACACAATCCCAATTAAAATCCCAACGTCATTCTTTGTAAAAATAGAAAAGGCAATAATAAAATTTATTTGGAAAAATAAAAGACCCAGAATAGCCAAAGCAATCCTCAGTAAGAAGAGTGAAGCAGGAGGTATCACAATACCAGACCATAAACTGTACTACACAGCTATAGTAACAAAATGGCATGGTATTAGCACCAAAATAGATACGTAGACCAATGGTGCAGAATAGAAAGACACAGAGACTAACCCACATAAATACAGTTATCTCATACTAGACAAAGGCATCAAAAACATACACTGGAGAAAAGATAGCCTCTTCAACAAATGATGCTGGAAATACTGGAATTCCATATGCAGTAAAATGAAACTAAACCCCTTTCTCACACCATGCACAAAATTCAACTCAAAGTGGATCAAGGACCTAGGAATTAGACCAGAGACATTGCACCTAATAGAGGAAAAAGTAGGCCCAAACCTTCATCATGTCGGATTAGGCACTGACTTCCTTAACAAGACTCCTAAAGTGCAAGAAATAAAAGCAAGAATCAATAAATGGGATGGATTCAAACTCAAAAGCTTCTTCTCAGGAAAAGAAATAATCAATGAGGTAAACAGAAAGCCTATATTCTGGGAGCAAATTTTTGCCACATGCACATCATATAGAGCTCTAATCTCTAGGATATATAAAGAATTCAAAAAACTTAACGCCAAAAAAACAAACAACCCAGTCAATAAATGGGCTAAGGAGCTGAATAGAAACTTCTCAAAAGAAGATATACAATCGATCAACAAATATATGAGGAAATGTTCAACATCTCTAGCAATTAGAGAAATGCAAATCAAAACTACTCTAAGATTTCATCTCACTCCAGTTTGAATGGCAGTTATCAAGTATACAAGCAACAATATGTGCTGGCGAGGATGTGGGGAAAAAGGCACACTTAATCATTGCTGGTGGGACTGCAATTTGGTGCAATCTATCTTAAAAAACTTGGAATGGAAACACCATTTGATCTAGCTATCCCACTCCTCGGCCTATAGCCTAAAAACTTAAAAATAGCACACTACAGTAATGCAGCCACTTCAATGTTTATAGCAGCAGAATTCACAATTGTTAAACTGTGGAAGCAAACTAGATGCCCTTCAATAGATGAATGGATAAAGAAACTGTGGTGTATATACACAATGGAATATTACTCAGCACTAAAAGAGAATAAAATTATGGCATTTGCAGGTAAATGGATGGAATTGGAGAACATCATGATAAGTGAAGTGAGCCAATCTTGAAAAACCAAAGGCCAAAGATTTTCTCTGATTAGTGGATGCTGATACATAATGGGGGTGGGAGTGAGGAGCATGGAAGTAATGGGTGAACTTTGGATAGGACAAAGGGGAGGTAGGGGAGGGGACGAGACATGGGGTAGCAAAATTGGAATGAGATAGAAATCACTACCCTAGGTACATGTATGAAGACACAAATGGTGTGACTCTTTTTTACAACCAGAGAAATGGAAAATTGTGCTTCATATGTGTACTATGACTTGAAATGCATTCTTTTGTTTTAAGAATAAATTAAAAATTAAAAAAAAAAAAACATTGAGACTCCTTTGGTTATCTACAGTCATAACCATCAGCTCTATATAGGAGAAATCAAAATCTTTGTACATGCATCATCTCTGGGGCAAAAAATTTGACCCCATGATTTCTTTTGAAACAAACTCTTCTGAACATTTGATGTCAGTTGCAGAATTTGATGGAATCCACTTACAAAATTATTTGGTTATTGTAAATTATGCTGATATTCTTAAGGGAAAGTATAATTCCTGAAAAGTAGCTGAATTAAGAAGCATAACCATATTATGAACTAAGAACAGAATTCATAAAGTATAGAAAAAGGAGGTCAACAAATGGAATTGAATTTCAGAAACTAATCTAAACTGAAGTTGGCTTATTAGTAAGGTGTGTTTGAGAAAGGGAGATAAATCAGCAATGTTCATAGGATATGATGAAATCAAGGCAAATCCTAGTCAACAATGATATGAGGAGAGTGAGTTTTTGAGGATGCAGTCTGGTGGGTTCAGAGTGATCACACAATGGATAAAACATAAGACCAAGGGTCAAACCCCATGAAGACAAAGTTAAAACATGTTTTCAAGTCTAAGCAAATAATTCAGACATGAGGATAAACTGGTGTGAGAAACAAGGCACTGAGATTAAAGTCCACTTACACAAACTGGTCAAAAACAATGAAATAAAAGAACAAGGATCCCAGAATTCCTCTAGACAAAGAACGAATTGGGTCCACAAGAACAAGTTGAATGTTGGTCCTCAACCACAGAAAGTGGAAGAAATCTCCTTTTCTTTCCCTGAATAGGGCATTTTCTTTCTTCTGATCTCTTAACATCAACACTATCATTTTTGTACATTTCTCTGATGTACCTTGTTATGGTTTAGATATGAAATGTTTCCCAAAAGCTCATGTGTGGGACAACTCTAAAATTTTCAGAGGTGAAATGATTAGATTGTGACAGGTGTAAACTAATCAGTGGATTAATTCACTGATATGGATTAAATAGGCAGTAACTGTAAGCAGGTCACATGTGGCTGAAGGAAGTTGGTCACTAGGAGTGGGCCTTTGGGGTCTATATTATGTCCTTTGTGAGCAGAGTTCTCTTTTTCTGCTTCTTGGTTGCCATGTTCTAAGCTGCCTTCCTCTATCACATCCTTCCACAAGGGTGTTCTGCTGCACCTCAGACCCAGAGCTATGGAGTCAGCTGACCATGGACTGAACCTCTGAAACCATGAGCCAAAATAAATGCTTCCTCCTTGACATTGTTCTTGTCAGGTCTTTCAGTCACAGAGAGCTAAGCTGACTAAAATAGACCTTCACCTTGTATGTTTCTAATGGATACAGGTTGCTTTTTATTTCATAGAAGTTGGGATATGGAAGGAGAAGCAGGGGTCAATATTTCTTGCTCAGGGAGCCATTCATGTTCTTTGTGTTTTTCATGTCTCTTTTCAAGACTGAACAAACAACAAAGGCAAAGTACTGGTGCTCATCATGGTTGTAAAGTTTTTAATCAAACTTGTTTTACTTCTAGATTAAAGTCACCAAATTACATTTCGTGTTTATATTCCAACTAATTCCTGGGGTTTCGGTAAACCAGGTTTCCTAAGAGAAGGAAGGTTCAATATCCTACCCATATAGGGTATGTCTCTGGCTGTTGGCCATTTTCAAACCCTGACAATACAAGCAGTTCTGGCAAGGACCATTTCAAAATGAGAAGGAGATGAGGTCATCGGGTACTGGCATTCTGTAAAGTTATTTTCACTGAAGGTCTCACTTGCTTTTCCTTTTCTTATATCAACTCCCTCTATAAGCTAAATCTGGGGGCCTCCACCTTGAAGAACAGCTACCTACCAGCTGAACGTTTCACAGGAGCTTGCTCTTAATGATGGCTCCCTCCTGGGTGACTCAGTTTTCAATACAATGCCTTATATCTCCTGAATTCCAAAAATTTATCAAAACATTTGCTATGCTATTGTCATTCCTTCCCCTTATTTTCAGCACTTTTATTAGTGAGTGTCTCATTCTTTTTCTTTGTTGTCTTGAACAGAAATTCCAGCTATAGCTCTCACAATATGTACTGTTTTATTGAGCTTGTGAGGTATTTTAGCACAACCTGAAGATAAATTGTTTTCAGCATTGTTTTATAACCAATTAATGTGCCCAACTGAATCACAGGATCCTTAAACCCTTATGCTCATTCTAAAACTCTCTCAGAAATCTGAACAAAAATTAAAGATTAAGATAACAAGAATAAGATGTTTTGAAGAATGATAGGACTGGAATAAGACTGAGGAATTGAGTGAGTGTTTGTTATAAAAAAAGTTAAAGTAAGGTTTATTTGAGGGGGGAAAATATATGAGAACATCAACTTTTTCATAGGGTTAAAATGGGCACATCAAAAAGTTAAGCTCCTTGGTATAAACATTTCATATTAACATTATTAAATCCCATAAAACCCATATCAACAAAGGATTATTTTCCCCACATTTCAAATGAGAAAACTGAGCCAGTGAAGCTAAGAAATTTGCCCAAGATCCTCCTCAGATAAGTGACTTAAGAATAATTTGACCCTGCACAAACATGACTAACATTTCCACTTCATTTCTATAATATAATAAAATATGTATTTGGTCTCTGGTTCCAGTTCCTGTCACAGAACTTCCAAAACCCTTGTAATTTTTTGAGTGATGTTGGTAGTAAGAGCATCTTACACAGAGCTCCTAAATCCCTTGGAATATCCTAGGTGACAGGAGCCTTTTGGGCAACTCTTGGTGAATTTTTGCACAGCTACATGATGGGGACTGATCACTAAAAATATCAAGCCATGATTGGAACTTTGAGGAGGGAGCTCTGCTCTTCATCCTTGGCAGAGGCAGGGTCAGTGATCAGAGGAACGACTGGAAATTGAATTAATAATCAATTATAATTAAGTGATAAAATCTTCATAACAATCCCTAAACTACTAAATTTGTAAGGCTTCAGGGTTGGTGAATGCATCCATGTGCTAGGAGAGAGAGCCACTCCTACTCCACTGGGACAGAGGCTCCTATGCTCTCCACCTTTCCAGACCTCATGCTATGTATCTATCTGGCTGTTCATCTGTATTTTTTATAATAAACTGATAAACATAAGTAAATGCTTCTCTGAATTTTGTGAGCCATTCCAAGAAATTATTGAATGTGAGTGGGGAAAGAGTTGTGGGAACCCCAACTTTATAACCAAGTTGGAAAGAAGCGTTAGTTCTCCCACAATCCCTAAGTTGTTGCTAGGGTGTGGATTAAGGATTGTCTTGTTGGACCGAGTCTAAACCTATGAATAACTCCCAGCAGTTAGTTTCAGAACTGAGTTAAACTATAGAATATCCATTTGATGTTCACAGAGTTGGAAAATTGGTTAGTGTGTGAAACAATCTCCACACATTTGGTGTCATAAGTCTTGTGAGTACAGAAAGTTTTCCTTTTGTTTTGTTTGTCTCCAGTGCCAGAGTACATATCCACAGGGGCCAGGGGTCCTCAACATGTAGAGGAATAATAAAAATAAGACATCCAGGACATAGTGGAAAATGGAAGTCAACTTGCAACGGATGGAGAAGGGAAAAGTTTCCCTGAGAGAGACATAGTCCACATTTTTTTTCATTTTCCTAAAAGAATTTGAAACTCCTGTGAGAAAATCTATTAGGGTCTAAGGGTGTTACTTGGCAACCATGAAGCAGAAGTGCTACAATATACCTGGTCCAGGAAATAACCTTTCACAAGCAAAATGCAACATAAACTAACAGTCACATATAAGGTAGTGAGGATAGCTGTTTGGTAAAGATGATTGCAGTTACCATAATTTTTGTTGCAATCATTTACAGATTTATCTAAGAAAGACAAATTCCATGGATAACGTTTCATTTCTACTAATCAAAAGAACTAAGAATTGTTGAGTATTTAATAATTTTAACATAACAGGTCAGATAACAAGAGAAAGAAGAACCAGAGAATCTGCTTTGCAGGAGTTTACCATACTAAGGAAGGACTTAGATCAGAATATAAAAAATGATAAGAACACATTTTAATGCTAAGAAATATACAAACATACACAACACTGTGCAGTGACATACAAAAGCAATGACTTGATCAAGGGATTGATTAAGGTCACTTTTGGTAGCTCACTATCTCCCCTTCCAACATGAACCTTTGGGCACTAACTACTTTTGGCTTTGAATTTTTAAAATGTAGAGCATGTAGAAAAATCATACAATTTGTCTTACTTTCATCATCAGTGTTAAGAACTTTTATTTTATCCTTATTATATTCTCTTTTTATCAGTCTTCCCCTTTCTTACCCTTCCAAACCTGCATTCAAGTACTACTATTTAGATGTATCATATCCTTGGAAATTGAAGAGCATCTTTCATATGTGCTTTTAATTTGCATAAGTAATAGTGTTGTGTATTGTGTTTCTTGCTGTTTTCATTCACTACTCTTTTTTGAGGTTGGATTATTTCATGCTGTCAAAGGTCAATTTAATTCTTAAAAAAACTTGGGATGGAACTACCATATGACCCAGCTATCCCACTCCTGGGTATTTTCCCAAAGGATCTAAAATCTGCATTCTACAGCAACACAGCCATATCAATATCTATATTTGATACCACAATTCACAGCAAAATTCACAATAGCTAACTTATGGAATCAACCTAGATGCCCATCAATAGATGAATGGATTAAGAAATTGTGAGCCGGGCGCGGTGGCTCAC
>PVHX01036581.1:0-10727 GCA_004024805.1 Geosciurus inauris
GCCGGGCGCGGTGGCTCAAGCCTGTAATCCCAGCACTTAGGGAGGCTGAGACAGGAGAATCGCGAGTTCAAAGCCAGCCTCAGCAATGGCAAGGCGCTAAGCAACTCAGTGAGACCCTGTCTCTACATAAAACACAAAATAGGGCTGGAGATGTGGCTCAGTGGTCAAGTGCCCCTGAGTTAAATCCCCAGTACCGAAAAAAAAAATAAAAAAATAAAAAAAAATAAAAGCACCCTGCCCATGACCTAAGGACCTCCCTCCTACAGATCCCATCACCTCCTCACAGGGCCACCCTGGGGATCACGACGTTAGCACAGGGGGCCGAGGGCAGTCATTTAACATTCAAACCATAGCACAGCCTTTCAACTTCATGGCAGAGATAATGCACACAGCTTGCAGGCTCAGCATAGGTGGAAATATGCCGCCTTTTACCAAATTCCAAGCTGGCCATGTCTGAGCTACCCTTGGGAAGCCACTTTTTGCCTCAGGAAGAGGCCTGGGTGTTGGCCGCCTGGTGGCTGGATCGGACAGAGGGGAGATGTCTGATTGTTTGCAAATGGAAATCAGACATTCTTATATTTGTATTTATTTATTTTTGCAATGCTGGGGAGTGAACCCAGGACCTCATGCATGCTAGGCAAGTGCTCCATCATTGAGCTACATCCCCAGCCCCTCAAAGGGAAATTGAAATAAACTGCCAAGCACAGGGACGGGGATACTGATATGTTTAGGTAGATGGTGTGATTAAGAGGCTTAGCTTGGGAGTCAGACAGCCTGAGTTCAAATTCTGACCCTGATAACTACTAGCTATGTGACTTTGGGTAAATAATGTCACCTCTCTATGTCTCCATTTCTTTATCTATAAGATAGATTTGCAATAGTATCTACTTGCTTGGGTTAATACATGTACTGTGCTTAGGATGGGACCCTAAACATAGTAGGCACACTTACTGAGTAATAGATATCAGTTCTTATTAATTTTTTCTAAGTTGATCATGATTTGTCTACCTGAGCCTCTTTTTCCTCTGGGGATGTGCCAGCCACATCTGTCAGGCAGAATGTGACACTCTTCCAACTATATTGGTATCCTGGAGCTGCTGTAACAATCTGGGTCACTTAAAACAACAGACATTCTTCTCTCACAGTGCTCAAGGCCAAAAGTCTGAAACCTGAGTGACAGCTCTCACCTGGGCTTCCTGCATTTCCATCTCCGTGTGGCTGCTTGGCTGGGGAGTGAGCTCCTCTGGGCACAGGGCTAGTGGTTTGGGTTTTGTTCTCCTCCTGTCGCTGCCATAGCTGTGCTCCCTCCCTGGACTTGGCTTCCCTGTCCCTTCAGGACACCTCTGGCGTGTCCTCTGGATGACTGATGGCTTTGGCTTATGAGGAAGTCCCAACCAGGTCACCCCACCTCATCCGACTCAATGGTGTGTCCCCAAGGGGAGTATGGGGATAGGAACATGGGCCAGGCCAGAGGAAGGAGGGAACAGGGAAAGGACCTCTCACCTCCTACTTTCTGGTGGCCAATGTCCTTTCTTAGTCCATCCTTGAGTAGCCACTGGGGACTTCTGTGTCATCCATACCCAAATGGTGGCCCTCACACGTGGTGTAGATGGGTGTTATTCAGAGGCCCCATGTCCGCCAAGGCCAGGTCTTCTCTCCTTCACTCCACAGTTCACCTTCCCGGCCGCTTTCCTCTGGGCCCTCACCTGGCCGCAGCCAGTCTGCTCTGGTGCAGTGGTGGGGCTCCTTCCCGGGCTTCCAGGAACCTCCACACTTGCTACTCAGATGCCAGGCTGAGGCCCCATGGGCCTTCTGCCTAGCTATCCCCCCGGCTGTCCCCATGAGGGGAACTGAGAGCAAGTGCGCCTAGCGATGTCACAGGGACGAGGCGCTGCTCTCTCCTCTGCACGGCACCCCTGCTTTCTGAGATTTTCCTCGGAGGCCCCTTCATTTGACTTAAATTAGAGTATGAGAGTCCTTGTCCCTTCCCAGGAGAGGGAAAAGCCATGATAGTATCTGCCTCTGTGCCCTCTTCAGGCTGAGGACTCTCAACTCCAAAATCAGCTCCCTCGCTACCTTCTTGCTCCAAGGGTGCGCCCCCTCATCTCAGTGGCTGTCTTGAAAAGGGATTCGAGGGCTGGGGCTGTAGCTCAGTGGTAGAGCGCTTGCCTCGCATGCGTGAGGCCCTGGGTTCGATCCTCAGCACCACATACAAAACAATGAAATAAAAACATTGTGTCCATCAACAACTGAAAAAATATTTAAAAAAAGAAAAGGGATTCGATACCCTTTTCTCCTCTGCTCTGGGTCCTGTTGCAATTCTAGAGCAACCAGAAACATCCCACTTAACCACCCATGACATCTGCCCTCTGTCCCGCTGCTGTCACCCCAGGCTCCAGAGAAGAGGGAGGGCTGAGAGCAGGGACAGGCTCCCCAGAAGCCCTCATTCACTCCTGCCCCTGTTCCAACTCTGTTCCAGGCATTTGTCTCCAGAGTCCCCAGGGTCTTCTAGTGGTGAACTCCACGAGGGTCCTCTACCCCCAGGACTAGGCTGGGCCTGTCACTTAGAGATGCTCCAGCTGTATCTGTTGAGATGATGACTGTGGTGTCTTCAGCCCCCCTGGGTCTGGGGGTCCTGCCTTCTCAGTGATCCTGCTCCTTCCCTATTGGTACAAAGATTTTTCCATTCCCTGCCCACAGCTGGTCATTGAGGGTGCTGGCATTTGTTGTCCTTTCCCAGTGGCTCCTGCGCCCCTCCTGAGCCTGCAGCACCAGGAAGGCTTCCTCTGACCTCTCCCCCTACTCAGGCTCCTCCCAGCACCCCTGCAGTCCTGGGAGATGAGCCCGCGGGAGGTACGAGTCCCCCAGTCCCCTGTGCGTGCGTGCGTCTGCTGTTCCACTTGCACCCACACTCGGCCTCAGCAACTTGCTTGTGAATTTTTACCAGCTGCATGGTGCCTGGCAGCTGCCCCAGGTGAGCAAGGGGTTCACGTCCAGTGTCTCCCTGTAGATTTCAGGCCGGTCCCACTGTGCCCCGTCTGGATTCCTGACCCACACGTCTGTGAGCACAGCAGAGCAGCTGTTGAGGCTGGTGAGCAACAGACACCAGAACAGTGGCTCATCGCCACAAGCTGTGTTTATCCAATCACCGGGTGCTCACGCTGAGCCTTGTCCTGTGGTGGACATGGAGGACGAGGGACAAAAGAAACACGAAGTCTCTGCCTTCCCAGGGCTCACAGACTCGTGGGGGAGGCCATGGCAATGCAGAGAGATGAGGGCTGTGACGACAGGACAGAGGCCTATGGGGTCAAAAGCCAGGACCCCTGACCCTGGGTCAGGGAGAGGGAGGCAAAGGAAACATCCTGGAGGCTGAGACCTGAGAGGCAAGGATGGAGGCAGAGAGACACGTGCCGTGACAACAGCTTGAGCTGCAAGGCCCTGGGCAAGAGATGGGGCACCTTGGAGGGACCTGAAAGAGCCTCGGTAAGACTGAAGGCAAAGAGAAGGTACTGTGCTGCATGCCTGTAATCCCAGCAACTCTGGAGGCTAAGGCAGGAGGACTGCAAGTTCAAGGCCAGCCTCAGCAACTTAGGGAGACCTTGTTTCAAAATAAAAAATAAAAATGGCTGGGGAAGTGGCTCAGTGGTAAAGTGACCCTGGATTTAATCTCCAGTACCATAAGAGGAAGAAGGAAGGAAGGAAGGAAGGAAGGAAGGAAGGAAGGAAGGAAGGAAGGAAGGAAGGAAGGAAGGAAGGAAGGAAGGAAGGAAGGAAGGAAGGAGGAAGGAGTGGATGGATAAGGATTTGAGGCAGGGTTTCTGCCACTGTAACCCAAAGGGGCTCCAATTAACATGCTCATTTACAAATGCAGAAATGGAGGCTCAGAGAGTTTAATGACTTACCTGAAGCCCTGCAGCACGTAATAGAGTTAAGATTTGAACTCAGGTGGGTCTGACTCCAAAGCCAGCATGCAGCCACTGGAGGGAGGTGGCAGGACAGAGATGGACATGTGGGATGTCCTTAACCTTGGCTGTGCCTGGTGTTTGTCTATTTATTACCCTCCATCTCAGTTGGGGGTCAGCAGAGAAGGGACAAAGGCAGCTGGCAGCCGCAAAGGGCAGGTCAGGGGCGAGAGTGGGCCCCACTCCTCCCGGAGTGTGCCCCCCCAACTCTAACCAAATCGGTGCCTGTTTGAGTCTCAGCTGTTGCATTGATGTGTCTTGCCTTGGAGGCCACATCAGCCCCTAATCAAATTGGATTTTTTATTTCTGGCCATAAAGAAACCCAGGGAGATCAATAATAATAACAGAGACATTCAGAGAAATATACCAGCTTTCTAGAAAACCGAAGGGAATCTCTTCCCATTCAGCCAGGGCCCAGTCAAGGACAGGTGTCTGGGCAAATGAAAACGCTGTGTCTGTCTGTTTAACTGTCTTGGTATATCAAATGGCACTCACACTCCCCAGGGCTGGCCTTTGGAACAGGGGAAACAGAAATATACTCAGATTGCTCTGTAGGGCCCAACTGTCACCATAAGGGACAGCAGCTATTACGTTTATTAGGCAATCATTAACTAGTTTTTAACAGAGGACATCTGATGGATACTAGCTATTTTCTGTGGGCTGGGAGGAAAAACCTTAGGGACTTGGGGAAATCCGGAAATCTTTGTCATAATTATTTGATCATCTATCTACAAGTTCCTTTGTAAAGTTTCTTTCCTTTTGATGGATTCAAAGTAGATTGGAGCAAACGGGAATTTTCCTCTCTCTGAGCTATTGCTTTCAGATCCAAGGTTTAGATTAATGATTGTACCTTATGTGATAAATCTGATCCCGTGGTGGTGGTGGTCTGGGCAGCTGTGTTGAGAAGGATTCTGAGGTTCTGTTCGGGCTCAGCAGGAAAGAAGACTGTGATTGATAGAGACATGAGCATGGGAAAGCTATTGGGGAGAGCGCTCAGGGCGCTGGGAAAGCTGGGTTGGGCCGACAGAGGCCTCAGTGAACCTCATGGGGGCGCTCTGGAGTCATCTCCAATTCAGGCCAAGAATGGACTCCAGCCAAGAGATGAAGGTGAACGTCCTAGAAAATGGGAGGAATTGGGTGCTTTATTGTCCAGGCAGCCATGAAATCAGCTGCCAGGGATGAATTATGAGTGATCCAAATTATTATGTCAATTCCAACCCACTCCCCACCCAACGGCAGCCAAGTGGCCCAATTTCTGACAGCGCCTATCCAAGTTGGGCCAGGAGGAGTCCTTAAATCGGCAATGGAGTCAGCTCTGCTCCCTGGAGTGAGGAAAGGGGGACATGGGGACCTTGGTTGTATCTTAGGGGAGAGAGGAAAAGTTTGGCATATGGAGAAACAGCCAAGGGGTGAGGGAAAGGACCAGGGTCACCTTTAGTCCTGGGTGCCGGGTATCACCAAGGTACAGGGGTATCCCTCCCCGGCTGGAGCTGTGTTCAGTCCATCCTCAGGTTCCATGAGTCAGCCAGTTCCCCTTTTTTTCCAAAGCTGGTGTGGATCGGGTTTCTGTGACTTGTCCTGGATAACAGACCCTCCACCCATGGCTGGGGGAACGTCCCACGGAGGGAGTGTAACAGTCTGGTTCTAAAATGTCCCACATGGGGGCTGGGGTACCGCTCAGTTGGTAGAGTGTTTGCCTCGCCTGCACAAGGCCCTGGGTTTAATCCCCAGCACCACCAAAAATAAAATAAAATAAAATGTCCCACAGAGGCCCATGTGTTAAGGCTTGGTCCTATCCCATGACCATATTGGAAGGTGGTGGAAACTTTGAAAGGAGGGGCCTGGTGGGAGGTCTTCGGGTCCCTGGGGGTGTGACCTGCAAGAGAAGAGTGGGATTGAGCCCCTTTCTCTTCCTCTTTTTTTGGGAGGGGTACTAGGGATGGAACTCAGGAGTACTCGACCCCTGAGCCACATCCCCAGCCCTATTTTGTTTTTTTTGTTTTTTTTTTTGTTTTTTTTTTTTTTTTAATTTTTAATTTTTTTTTTAGCTGTAGATGGACACAATGTCTTTATTTATTGCTTTGTATGTGGTGCTGAGGATCGAACCCAGGGCCTCACGCATGCGAGGCAAGCGCTCTACCGCTGAGCTACAATCCCAGCCCCCCTATTTTGTTTTATGTAGAGACAGGGTCTCACTGAGTTGCTTAGCGCCTCGCCATTGCTGAGGCTGGCTTTAAACTTGCCATCCTCCTGCCTCAGCCTCCCGAGCCATTAGGATTATAAGCATGGGCCACCGCACCTGGCTCTCTTCCTTTTTGCTTCCCAGCCTAAGGGCCATGGTTTTGCTGTCCTATGCTTCCATGATGTGCTGTCTTGACACAGGCCCCACACCAATGGGGCCAACTGAACACGGACTAAAACCTCCAAAACCATGAGCTGAAACAAACCTTTTGTTTTTATAAATTGATTGTGTTCAGCATTCCTTACAGTGACTAGCACAAGGAGCGATGGGGGACTGCTGGCTAAGCCATCGTGTGTGCCTGGTGCTGGCATCTTCCCCACTCTCGTGGAGCCCAGAGATGTGGCCACATTTGCGTCATCCTGGACACCTGGGCGTCAGATGAAGAGACCCTCTGCACAGTGGGAAGTCAAAGCAGGGACAGAGGGATGGAGGGATACCACTTCCCTTCAAAAGGCCCTGCTGCTCGAGCCTGCAGGGCCAGGCAGCCCTGAGGATGGAGCTTGAGTGATGGAGGCTGGAAGAAGAGAGAAAGGATCAAAAGAATTAGAAACAAGTTCCCTCGACTCCAGGATCTGCTTAAGGCGTAAAGCAAAGCGTCGTTCCCATCGTTCCCAGGGACCCTCCTAATAACTCTCCATGTGCCAAGCATCCTGGGACCATACATTTGACAAGTGTCCTTTTTTTTTTTAATGATTTTTTTTAAATATTTTTTTTAGTTGTAGATGGACACAATGTCTTTATTTTATTGCTTTGTACGTGGTGCTGAGGATCGAACCCAGGGCCTCACGCACGCAAGGCAAGCGCTCTACCGCTGAGCTACAATCCCAGCCCGACAAGTGTCCTTTTGATGAAATTTGCAATGGCATCGGGAAACATAAAGTGAAGGGAAATGCCAGCTGGAACGTGGCAGGAATATCAACAGCTCGGCTGCAAACCTGGGTGAGCAGCACATGAGCTGGATGTCTGGTGTCCTCTGCCAGTCAGGCTGATTTCCAGCCCCACACTCCAGGATGGTTCCTACCCTAGTGCCTTGTGTACATCCCCATGGCTCCTGGAATGCTCTTTACCATCCTAACCCTACCACTCAGCTAGGCTTAGAGGAACAAATACAGGACTGCCCACTACAGCTGCTCAGGATGGGGACTGCACAATACCCAGAGGCACCATCCACAGTTCAGTGCTCATCTTATCCAAAACAAAACTCAGCAGAAGAGTCTATGGCAGGTTCAGAACCAGGCCTTGGAGTCAGATAGATGCAGGTTTGAATCTTGGTTCTGCTGCTTATTAACTGTGCAATTTGGGGCAAAACATTAACTCTTGTTGCCTTGGTGATTTCATCTGCAAAATGGGAATATGCCATATTTTATTGATTCAAGGATATATAGTTTTCACACTTTTCACATCTCTGAAAATGGACTGTATCTTATAATTGCTGGTATGTCATATTTTTAATCAGTAGCATTTTCTTTCTTTCTTTGTGGTAATAAAATGATGCATATTGATGCCATTGTAGACTTGTTGAAGTATGGGAATGGAATCTGCCTCACAGGAGGATGGATAAGACCCAGCAGCTGAAGCAGGGGGTCTAGTTGGTGTTGGTGCCCCATCCTGTCCCCTTGTAGTGGCACGCCCTCCTCTACAGGAGATCTTAGTTAAGCTTCTCCAGAAATCTTCACTACAACTGATCTTAGGACTATCAGCAAAAGTGGTGGCTCACGCTTGTAATCCCAGCACTTAGGGAGGCTGAGGCAGGAGAATCGTGAGTTCAAAGCCAGCCTTAGCAAGGGCGAGGCACTAAGCAGCTCAGTGAGACCCTGTCTCTACATAAAACACAAAATAGGGCTGGGGATGTGGCTCAGTGGATGAGTGCCCCTGAGTTCAATCCCCGGTACCAAAAAAAGAGTCTCTGCAAAAGAGTTCAGTATAGTTAAACTTCCTATTTCCTGTTGTTCTCTCTTACTTGGCCACCGGCCTGAAAGAGATCAGCACTCCAGATGCTGAATGCCCCTTTACTAGTTTGTTTTTTTTTTCCACAAACATTTATGGATTATTTAGTATAGTAACAATACAATATTTTATACAAGTGTGTTTGCAAATGCAAAGTGTGGTAGGAAAGACAGGTCCTTAACAAGGCCTCTGGCCTTGGGCCTGAGCTTCACAGAGATGTTTATATTTCAAAGAGAAGGTGTTTCTTTTTTTTTTTAATATTTATTTTTTAGTTGTAGGTGGACAGAATATCTTTATTTTATTTTTATGTGGTGCTGAGGATCGAACCCAGTTCCTTACGCGTGCTAGGCGAGCATGCTACCACTGCGCCATAACCCCAGCCCCGAGAAGATGTTTCTAATAGGGCTCATGGTAACAGCTGGCAGCGGAGGAAAGAAAGGGGAGAAGCAGCTCTCCCCTTTTCAGGTGCTGTCCTTGAAGGGTTAACTTGCCCAGAACAGTGAAAGAAAAACTGCTTTTGTGTGAACTTCTGCAGACTGTGAACTTCTGAGCCCCTCCCCTTACACACTGGGTATAAAGTTCTGAAACTGCCTGAACTCAGGGTTCAGGGGATTAACTGATTACAGTAAAGACCTTACCCTCTGAACCGACTGCAGCCAAATAAACCTGCTTCCTGCTGCCTTCAGTGTCTGCCTGTCTGTCCCTACAACCCTCAGCTCCTCTGAAACTCCCTGAAACTTCAAAGGCAGTCTCCGCATACCATGTAAATGGGGCTGATCATTTCTTCCCTCTTCCCAGCTTCCTTACCTATAAAATAGGTAAATAATAGTCCTACCTCAGAGTTTGATTTTATTTCATTTTTTGAGTGTCAGGGATTGAACTCAGGGGTACTCGACCACTGAGTCACATCCCCAGCCTTATTTTGTGTTTTATGTAGAGACAGGGTCTCACTGAGTTGCTTAGTGCCTCACCGTTGCTGAGGCTGGCTTTGAACTCATGATTCTCCTGTCTCAGCCTCCCGAAGTGCTGGTATTACAGGCGTGCGCCACTACTGCCTCAGAGTTTTATGAGGACCAAATGAGCAAGGAAGTATGGTGAATTCTCTCCCAGGAGCCCCAGGGCCTCTACTCACAAGGACAAAGAAGGTAGAATGAATTGAAGAGCTCACCCTCAGAGCCTCCCTGTCAGCAGCCAAGACAGGGTAGGAAGCCCAAAGTGCAGTCCTGCACCCAGAATGGTCACCATGGTCACTCTTGCACCCAGGTTGGAGGGACCCCAATTCCCCATCCAAGTTCTACTCTGAGCAAAATCTCCTCTGCCATCTTGCTTGGCAGCTGAGCGTCTCCTGCTGTTCTTTATCCTTTCCTATCATGGCAAAGCAGGAGCTTCCTCACGCCTCGTAACCTTGCTTCAGCCTTGCATCTCCTCGGTGGCACTGTTGCCAAGGAGTCACCAGGTCTCTGCTTGAGTACCCCTGGTGATGGGGCCTCCTTCCATGACATGGAAGGGTCCAGCGCTGTCTGTGATGAAGTTCTTCCTCAAGTTCAGCCCTCACCTGCCTCCCTGGGGCTCCTCCCTCTGTCCTGGAATGTCTACTCTTCCCTCGTCTCCAAAAAAAATCTACCCATTTAAATATAAAGTTGGAATGAAACCATCATTTGATCCAGCTATCCCACTCCCAGGTTTATACCCAAAGGACTTAAAATCAGCATAGTACAGTGACACAGCCACATTTATGTTGATAGCAGCTCAATCCACAATAGCCAAACTATGGAACCACTTCAATAGGTACTCTTCAATACATAAATGGATAAAGAAAATATATATATACACACACATACATATACACACAATGGACTATTACTCAGCCTTAAAGAAGAGTGAAATTATGGCATTTGCCAGTAAATGGATGGAACTGGAGACTATCATGCTAAGTGAAATAAGCCAATCCCAAAGAACAAAAGATCGAATGTTGTCTCTGATATATGGATGCTAATTCACAATAAGAGGGCGGGGAGAATAGAGGTATTTTGGACTAAACAGTGGGGAGTAAAGGGTGGGGAGGGGCCATGGAGGTAGGAATGACAAAAGAATGAACCAGATACTATTGCCCTATGTGTATGTATGATTACACGACCTGCGTAACTCTACATCATGTACAACCAGATGAATGGGAAGTTATACTCCATTTATGTATGATGTGTCAAAGTGCATTCTACTGTCATGTATAACTAATTAGAGCAAATATATATATAAATGAATATATGTTTTTCTTTTTTAATGTTATTGTATTTTTTATACCTTTCTTTTATTTGTTTATATTTATGTGGTGCTGAGGATCGAACCCAGTGCCTCATGAATGCTAGGAAAGCGCTCTACCACTGAGTCACATCCCCAGCCCTATTTTGAATTTTATTTAGAGACAGGGTCTCACTGAATTGCTTAGTGCCTCAGTAAGTTGCCAAGGCTGGCTTTGAACTCTCAATCCTCCTGCCTCAGCCTCCTGAGCCTCTGGGATTAAAGGCATGGACCACTGTGTCTGGCATGATTTTTACTTTTCTTTTTTTTTTTTTTTT
>PVHX01036582.1:0-10717 GCA_004024805.1 Geosciurus inauris
AATTGAAAAACAATGACTAGTAGTAAATAGTAATAAAATTTATTTCTAAGACCATGCAAGTGAATTTTTAATTTATAAATTTTTGAATATCTTTCATATTCTTTTAGTATTTTCAGATAATAAAAGTACATGACACTTTTTAAGTTAAAATAATGCAAACAATATATATATTTCATTTGCTCTTATATGTAATTAGATAATTTTTATTCTTCAACTATAATGCCACTAACTTTTATATAATATGATTAAACTTATTGCTCATACATTATATGAGTAGCCTGTTATAGATATTATGGCAATAATATTAATATTTTGCCTTTCTACCATTCCTATATTTTCAACTATTTGGCTTAAAATATTTCATGTTCCCTATGATTTTTAAAAATAAATTCACTTATTAAGATTTGTCTGCACACCAAGGATAAGGGGTCTTTATTTTTAACTTATTTTGAGGCAAAAAGTTTCAAATCAATTATCTGACAAATAGCATGAAGTTTACCCACGTAGAATGTTCCTACTTCTCACATCTTGGAATGTTGGTGAGTATCTGCCACAATCGCTTTTGTACGACACTATCCAGTGACCTATGGAATCAATTATAGGCATTAGTCCAGCTACAGTGAATTATGGTCATGCTTCCCTAAAAAGAAAGCAAAGCAGAAGCTTACACAATTATTCATGTTAGTTAGAAAAGGCAAAAGCAGACATTTGAATATTGCTAAAGCTTTTCTAAATGATTACCAAGAGACTGTCCTCCACAAATGTTCCTAAAAATGAGAAAAGAACAAAGAGACTTATAACTGAGCAAACTTGGCTAACCAATGTTTACAATTCTACATTGAGTTTTTAAGCCTGTACAACCAGTATCATGATACTATTTTTCAGAAATAAAATATATTATTCTGTAAGTAAAGTATTTATTGCTAGGATTGTCGATAGATATATTTATTTCTATTTTTTATGAAAGAGTCTAAGTTACAAAATTTAAGAAATAAATTTATAAGGGAAAAATATATGCTATTGTTTTAAAGAAAAGTAATGTGTCTTGAACTAAATAAAAAATAATCTGCAACAAAAAATTATGTGTGCAAAAAGATAAAACACACCTATAAATCACAAAACAGTATAGAAGAAAACTAATGAGTCTTCATTTGATATTTTCTAAATGCAATAGATTTGAATTAAAATAAAAAAAGTATAATTTTTGGAATTTTATTAAAAGTAGAGTGTTTAGAAAAGATGAAACAAAGAAAGCAAAAAGGAATAAACTGGCGTATTTAGCATTGTGTTCATTGATTAAGCAGATTAAGAAGAAATGGTTTGCCCATAGGAGGTCTCTGAAGGTAAGACTGTAATAATAAAACAAGATGCAGTTCTTATAATAATGTAGTATACTTCACATTAATTTGTTTTAAGCAATTAAAAATATCTACAATTTAGAGTTAGAGGAGGAAAGAAAAAGATCTTAAAATTTTCACATGGTTTAACTGAATTAAAGAGGAAGAAATATATTGGGGTGTCCACTGAGGCATATTCGTCTGAGCTTTCTGTGAGCTATCCATGTCTAATTATTGACCTGGCATTTGGCTAAACATTGTCAGTGCACACCAGGGCAGGAAGTATGAAATTGGAAACCATCGACATATGAGTAGTATTTAAAATTATGGAATGTTCACTTTTATCTAGGAAAGGAAGAGAGAGTGATAAAAGGAGATCCTAGACTAAGTTTTGGAAGAAACTTAATTTTTTTTTTGATACGGGGAATTGAACCCAGGGGCACTTAACCACTGAGCCATAACTGCCCCGACCCCAACTTGTTTGAATTTATTAGTGACAGTGTCTCGCTGAGTTAGTTGCTTAGCACCTCACTAAGTTGCTGAGGCTGGCTTTGAACTTGGTATCCTCCTGTTTCAGCCTCCCCAGCCACTGGGATTACAGGCGTGCACCACTGAGCCCAGCTAGAAACTTAATATTTAAGGGATCATATGAAAAGAGAATCTTGAAAAACAAACAGAAGTATTCAGAGCTGAAGGAGGAATGATGGTAAGGGTGGTGATATAAAAGCCGAGAGAGGAAAGAAGTTGAAGGAAGACAATGGGAGCAGCTGAATCAAATACTGCTGAGGTTTCTGCTAGAATAAGGATGGACCCAGTGTACTTTGCAAAATGGGTGTCTGAGTGTGGCAGCCATATTGGAGGGAGGCATGAATGATGAGGAACTGGAGATGCCATCGGTAGACTACTCTAAAGAAATTATCAATAAACCGGAGTACAGGATAGAGTGGCAACTGGAAGGATGTAGGGCACAACAGTTTCTTTTTGAGCTAAAAATCATAAAATGCATTAGAATGCTGATGGGAATGAGTTAGTTGAAAGATACAGGATAATGAACAGACAAAGTGACCTACTGCTGGAGGAAACTCATTCCCCAGGCACCATCATTTGAAGGAGCTCCAGAACCAAGTTTCTCATCACCAGAAGAACTAAGATGTGGCACTTCTATAAACTGTGACTTAAAGGCTTCTGAGCATCCTGTTAATCTCCTGTACCCTCAAATGTCCCTGAGAGAGTAGATGACACAGACAACAAACCAAAAATCAATCAAGCCAATTATTGGCATTCTCAGTTTAAGGAGAGTAACTAATTAACATCCTCTCATTATGCTTTATAGTTCCATTACCTCAAGAAAGAGTGAGTTATCCATCCTAAACCAGAATAATGGTATATCTTGTTTCAGTACAGGTTAAGCATCCATAATCCTGAGAAAAAAGACTTGAAATCCAAACTTTTTGAGCATCATCATAGTGCCACAGATAAAAAAGTTCCACATTTTGAATCTTCATTTCATGAACAAAGTTAATTAAAATATTGTATCAAATTACCTTTAGGCCAGGTGTATAAGGTGCAGATAAATGAATATAATAAACATATAAATGAATTTTCTGTTTATACCTGGTTTCCATCTCCAAGATGTCTCATTATATGCATGCAAATATTCCATAATCTGAAAAATCATCCCAAATGCAAATCACTTTGCTCTTGATGGTTCAGAAATAACTATGAAATTTCTAAACAAAAGTGATGACTTAAAAAAAGAATGATGCTCCAATCGAAATAAGCATTCAAGCTCAAGTTAACAAGTCACATGAAGAATCTAACCCCAAGGATAACACAAAATCAATTATAAGAAGTAGCATGATTCAAAGTGAATATTTTAAGAAACTTAATGCCAGATAATTTTAAAATAAATGTGCTGAAAATCTTCAGGAAGATAAAGGGAAAGAATAACCTCCATAAAAAGAACCAAAGAATGTGAAAATCATCTTACATATACCTGTTATGTATTTGTTTATTGATTCTATGCTTCTTAAAAAGATAGAAAAATATGGGTAAAAAGGAACAACTGAGGAAAAATTACCAATCTTTCCTTTACCCTTTTGTCCCCATTTATCATCACTTGAAGATTCCTATATGTGGGTATTAGGAAGGGATTATGGTACAAATGTTGATTTCCCCTCAAAATTCCCATGTTGAAACCTAATCTCCAATGTGGTGATATTAAGAGCTGAGGGAAGTGGTTAGGTCATGAAGGTGCCTTATAAAAGAAGCATGAAGGAGCTCATTTTCCCCTCCTCCAAGTTGGGACACAGTCAGAAGTGGCCGTATAAGGAGAGAACCAGATATTGATCTGCTGGTGTTTCCTCTGGCATTAGGTCACTTTGTTCCTTCTCTTGTTTTGTATGCTGGTGTTTTGATCTTGGACTACTTTACCTTCAGAGAAGTGAGCAATTAATTTCTGTGTTTGTAAATTATGTGATCTAAAGTATTTTATTATAGCAATCCAAATGAATTGCTATGGGAAGGGAAGCATAATCCATTCTTCTGAATGCATTTACACATTATGTTTGAGCTTTTATTTAGATGTAAATAAATTCTAAATAGTTGATGTGTGAACTGCCAGGATTCGCTTTGAATTTTCATACAGCAAGGTGATTCATTTTTATAAAGGAGTAGGCACAATGTGTAAGAAATGCTGATACAGGAAAGAGAAGCCTGAAAAAACGTTAATATCTCCACAGAAATTTGAGCTTGGCAATTCTATACATAAAGATAGACTAGGGGGCAAAGCAACCTCAAAGTCTAGGGAATTAAAACCCTGCTTTTCTCTTTTAATCTATGTGCACATATTTGCAAAATGTTGAGCAAATGCTATAGTGGTACCATGGGAAACTGTCAATATTGATATTGCTTATGGATAAAGGGAACTTACGAAGTACAGACAGACCAAACAAACCAACTCAACTATTTTCAAGAATTCCAATTACAGTCATTGTTAAGACCTGCACTATTCAGCATGCCTTTCATTAATCATATCATTAAATCTGTATCCTTTTAATTGCAATATGATATGAAAAAGTGATATATACTCTTTTAGTTTCTAGAGCATGCTATCTCAGATCACAACTTGTAAAATGATACCATCTTACTGACACAGTTCAAACAGCAATGTATTTAATTAGAATTTTCTTTCTACACTCTGTGTGATGTTTAGAAGGAAATTATAAACAAAAATCCTTACTCATGTAGATTGCCATTGTTATATGTTAATTACTGTTATATTTTTGTAGTATGTACAGACTGCCAATAAGAGTATAAAAAAGATTTTTTAAAACAAGCATTTCACTATTTTATAGACATAGGCGCAGTAATGGGGACCATGAAATGACCCACAAGTTAAAGGCAGGATACGCAAACTTAGTATATGGGAAAAATGACAAATATCTGATTAACTTTAAAATATTTGGTTCAAACACCAAAAAATTCTTTTACTGTTATAAATGCATAGAAAAAATGAAAAATAGTGCTTTAATATACTATTATTTAAAAATTAGAAAGATCAAAGATTTAAATGTTTTACTTCTTTGAAAGAAAAATATCAGGAGTAATTTGAATAGTGCTTGCCTTCTCGTTTTACGTTACTTGGCAATCTGCAATCCTTTTTTCTAAGTCTGCTTCAAACGTTTTAGTCTTTCACTTTCAAGTTGGGCAACATCCCTGAGAGTTCCTTTAACGTGAAGTTCTTTCTAGCATCGATTCCTCTAGAACGTCTTACCTCATTTTGTCACAACCACATGGCTAATTCCTGTAAAGTCTGCCCTCACTTTGTTCCTCCAGCTGCTAATCTAGTCTCTTAAATGGTAATTGTTTTAATACCACCCAGTCATTACTTCTTTTGTATTTGCATTGAATTTGAATTTCACTTCTAGACTTGTATCACTTCTCATTTCCTTGCTGCACTTTCTTTTGCTTTGGAGTTTCCTATTTTGATCCATCTTTGTAAGCTACCATGGAAGTTTAGCATTGGGAAATAAGGAGACAACACATCTATATGTTTTGCTGTCTGTGCATGAAATTGATAACAGGTACACAGTGAGCTACAATGAGTTAAACCCTTCAAAGAAATCCATATCATTTATTTAATGTGGACTAGAGAGCTATTATCAAAGTTGAACTGTGTGAAACTAACCACAGTGAATCTAGCAAGATAACTAAAATATAAATCATGCTGTTAAATGAACAGTATTATTTAACTCAAACTGCGGTAGCCCAAACCATTTATATCAGAATCTAAGTGAAGATGCCTGTACAGGAACGTTATAAGGTTAAAGTTAAAGAATAGAGAAAGAACAGGTTTTCACATCAGTACACACAAACATACACACACAGGTCTGCTGGCCGTTTTTATATTGGAAACAGTAGATTTCAAGAAATGTTAAGAAGACTAAGACAGCTTTTTCATAATAAAGCAGCCAATTCAAGATGTAAAAATCTAAAAACAGAGATACAAAAATACATGAAGCAAATCTGTTACATCTGAAAGAATAGGTGAATTTACAGGAGAAAAATAGGCAAATCTACACAGAGAAATGGAGACTGCAATATAAGAAGAAATAGAAAACTGGTAGCAACACTCAGATTATCAAGTAGCTAGCTAGACTAGTTGGCCTCTACAGAACACCTTTTCCAATGACAGTAGAAGACACTCTTTTAACATGTTTAAATATCATAAACAAAGACAAATCATTCTTAGAGCCATAAAACAAGTTTAAAATAAATTTAAAAGTATTGAAATCATAAAAATATGTCTTCTGATAAAAATGCAATTGTATTTAAAACCAATTTTGACATATCATTTCAATTCCCAAATATTTGTAAATTAAATGGCATACTTTTGCATAACCCATAGGTCAAAAATAATATCTTTTTGAGAATCACAAAATATTTTGACTTAGATAAAAATGGAAATATAACCATGAATAATTTATAGAATGTACTTAAATTTTCTTCAGAAATAAACTTATAATATTAAATATTAGAAAAGAACAATCTTAGTCCCCCTAAAATGTTAAAGAAATAAAATTAAAAAATAAAACTATAAGTCAATGAATGATGGTGGTGTTTTTTCTCCCACAGGTTGAAAACAGGGCCTCATGCATGTTAAGCAAGTGTTAACAGAGATAAACCCCCAGACCTAGAACCAATGACATTGAAAACACACACACAAAAATGGAATAATTCAAAAGTTTGCTGTAATACCCAAGCCAGACTAATCTACATAGAATGTGAAAACATGATTTATCAATGAGAGAAAAATAATTCATTTTAAAGATTAGAAAGTATTATGACAATATATTTGAAAATTTAAAATAAATAAATTTAAGAAAAGAAACAAACTAAGGCAGCTCACATCAGAAAAAGATATAACCTGAAAACTTCTAAAACTTTTAAAGAAATTTAATTTATAGTTAAAAGCTTTATCACAAAGGAAAACATTTACAGGAGTCTATGCTAATGAATTCTATCCAAACTTTTGGAAATAAATATACCAATACTTCTTAAACTTCGCTAGAAAATACAAAAGGAGAAAAACACTATCTCGTATTATGGAGTCTACATTATTCTGATCCTTGAAATAGGAACATTATAAGAAAGAAAAATTACAGGCACTCCCTGACTTAACTGGTTTGCTTTATGATTTTTAAACTGCTATGGTACAAAAGCACTATGCATTCAGTAGAAACCATATTTTGAACTTTGAATTTTGATTTATTCCAGACAATGATATGTAGTATGGTATTCTCTCATGACACTGGACAGAACAGAAAGTCACAGCCCCCAGGGAGTCATAGGTTCACAAGTGTAAATAACTGGAGTTTACTAAATTGAGTGTATTAAATGCATCTTTTTACTTTTAATATTTTTAACTTTGGATTATTTATCAAGATGTAACTCCACTATAACTTAAAGATCATCCACAAATTAATCTAAGTCATAAATTGTGTTACAAAAGCTCAACAAATTATTAGTAAGTTTAATCCAAACATATAAATAAATAGGATAAAAAATCATAACTCTGAGCCGGGCGCAGTGGCGCAAACCTGTAATCCCAGCACTTAGGGAGGCTGAGAAAGGAGAATCTCGAGTTGAAAGCCAGCCTCAGCAATGGCGATGCGCTAAACAACTCAGAGACCCTGTCTCTATATAAAACACAAAAATAGGGATGGGGATGTGGCTCAGTGGTCAAGTGCCCCTGAGTTCAATCTCTAGTACCAAAAAAAAAAAAAAAATTATGACTGTGGAGTTCATCCTAAACATGCAAATTTTGTTTAAATTTCAAAAAAAGACAATATAATTCACAAGATTAACAAATCAAAAATGAAAACTTATGTTCACTTCAGCAAATGCAAAAAAAACCCCAACACATTCATAATAAAAATGTTCACAGAAATGGAAATAGAAAGAAAAGATTTTCTTAAGATGAGGAAGAGTAATTTTTAAAAAGGAAGAAGAAAAATAGGAAAAATATCTGTATTTGAGGGCATACTTAAAAGTGAAGGACTAAATTCTTGACCCCTAATAATGAAAGCAAGGCTGAGTTGTTCATTTTCACCAATTCTCTTCATCAACCTATCAATCTACCATAGGTCATGCCTAATAAAATACACAATAAAGAAAATTTGGGCAAGAGACTAGTTCAGTGATAGAGCAGGCCTACCTTACCTCAGTCCCTGGGTTCAATCCCAGCACTACTGGAAGAAAGAAGAATGAGAGAGAGAGAAGGAAGGAGAAAATAAGGAAATTCAAAGTGATTAGAAAAAAAAACTTTATTTATACAATGCATAATATCTGTAGAAAATTTTAAGAAATTGATTAAAAAAACCACTGGAACTATTATATAAGGTAGCAAGGTTACAGGATATACGTCCAAGATACAAAAATGTGATTGTATTTCTATATACTAGCAGCAAATAATCTGGAACTGACATATGAAGAACATTTTCATGCATGCATCAAAAATATAATATTGAAGGACAGATTAAAAAAAACTGTAAAATCTATGAACTGAAAACTACAATATTGCATAGAGAAATTTCAAAAGAACTAAATAATTTGTAAAATGTACCACCTTTAAGGATCAGGAGACAATTTTAGAGTGTAAAGGGAAAGGGAGGTTGATAGAAACTTGAAAAGTCAAAAGTTTAGATTAGATATTGAAAAGATAAAATGAGAAGCAAAAATATTGATAAAATAGGAGGGCTAGATCATCAGGAAATTTTTAATACAGCCCTCTGTGTCATCTTCAATATATAGCCTTCACTCACCTGGGAGCCTATGAGTAGGAGTTAAGAAGTTATGCTGTAGGTTTAAATAAGTTGAAGAGTTAACCCAACCACTGCAAAAAATTAAGTTTCTTGAGACTGCTAGTAATCAAGTAATTCTGTCAAACGTTTTTTCCTGGAGAATTGGGAATGGTAAGAGACTAATAAAGTAGAGAAAATTAAAAGACCTAGGACTAGATTGCCTGCAGAGGAAAACAAAACAAAACAAACAAACAAACAAACAAAAAACAAGAACATCATCAACAACAAACCCTTGTGATTGGGTTTGAGTAAGCTTTTAAAAAAATTATTTTTATTCCCAGTTCCTTTACCCAAGACTAAGGTAAGTTCCGGATTGTCTGTCAAACATTTCTAAATGAAGGGCATTCTCTGATATATTGTGGAATTATAATTTAATCCTTTTATCATTTATATCCAGAATATTTATACTTGAATTGTGAGATTTTTAAAATTACACCAAAAATTATATATCAATGATATTTCCAAAGTAGAATAACTCATATACAAATATAGTTAAGTTTTACAAAGTTACCAAGTTTTTGAAAGGCATTAATAAAGTAAGAAAAAGCAAGTTAGCAGTTTATAATCCTCTAAGACTTAAATGAGAGCTTGAAACATGATATATCAGTAAGGAAAGACCAGATTCTTTCTCTTGGAGAACAGTTGAAGGCAAAGATAACTAATCACTAATCTTGAGGTTATGTATTTTATGTTGAATTATGAAAATAATTTCTCACTTTCCTCTTTAAAGTTTCTATACTTTACACTCATAATGCTACTAAAGCAGAATAATTATAAAAAGTTTTTATCATACCTGAAAAGAAAGGAAATTTGTTTATTATAATGCCAGTATTACATGAATATTTGATTTATGGATGAATTAAATTTGTTCCTTATCTCTCTATGCACATGCTTAATTTGGTATGTTTACCAAATCTAGGCACAATTCAAATCACTTAAGAAACCTTGTACTTATTTCTAATGGCAATGCACATCATTATTTCAACTGTAAAATACATAGTTATTAACTTTATTACTCCCAAGGTCAAAGCAAGCAATTTTTTAGTTTGTTAAATTTATAATCTATCCCAGTAAGGTAAGGGACTGCTGCTCATCAGACAACATAGGAGGAATCAGTATTGTTAAAAAATGGATTGAAGAGAAAAAAATGAAAGAACATTAAAAAATTGAATTAGGCATTATAACACCTTTCTCAACAGATTTTATGTCTATGTTTTAAAATGTAACAAGGATAAAAATATTGTCTCATAATTCTAAGTTACACTCATGATTTATGATATGACATAATATTTGATATGATCTAGTTTCATTTGTAGTCAGAGACAAGTTTTCAAAAATATTTACATAGTAACTTTATGAATATTAAAATATGCTACTTTGTGTTCAACAAAAATTTCAAACAGTAAGAATACTTTTTCGGAAAGATTTATGGTTCACTAACTTCAGCCCTGATGCAAATGTTACCTCACAGTAAAGATAACTCTTTATCTTATGTTTTATTAATATCAAAATTCTCTTTTCACTTAAAGGCATTAGCTGAAATTTTAACATTAAAATACTAGTGAGTATTTAATCAGAATCTATTTTCAAATTGTATCATTTTAAACAGAACATTTAATTCACTAATTGCTTCACTTAGATTGCACATATGGTGAAATATTAAGGAAAAGAGTGGCTAGATGGCTGTTTAGATGTCCTGAAAATATTTCCAGTGAGTATCAGAGAACCATTATTTACCTAGCTCACAATAGTCACAGCACCTTTCCTATTTACTGCATATCCCAAGACTTTTCCTCCAAAAATTTTGATGATCCCTTTACAGAATCATCACAGCAGCTCTTTCAAATTTAACTATTGCAGAGGCTATTTTTTCTCCCATCTATGTTTTTGGTGCCTTTGTCTAGTATGTAATGATTGTACTTACGTGGTTTTATTTCTCTGTCTTCTGTTCTATTTCATTGGTCCTTCTTGCCTGTTTTGGTGCCAATACCATTCATTTTTTTGTTACTATAGCTC
>PVHX01036583.1:0-10719 GCA_004024805.1 Geosciurus inauris
TAGATACAGAGAAAAAATCACAGAATTACATTCACTGTGATTTACTATGTGATCTTGTGTACATGAATTTGGCTGAATTACAATGAAATAACTTTGAAGCAAAGGTTCATTACAATCGTAATGAAGCAAAATTGGCAGACCATCCCCACCTCCTATTCAGACAACTGACAGGAACCATGGCTTATTTCTTCCTTGTAATTCCTAGAGACATATGACCAAACCTCTATTCTTTATAAATTCCCCAGTCTCGGGCTGGGATTGTAGCTCAGCGGTAGAGCGCTTGCCTCGCATGCGTGAGGCCCTGGGTTCGATCCTCAGCACCAAATACAAAGCAATAAAATAAAGACATTATGTCCATCTAGAATTTTAAAAAAATAATAAAAATAAATAAATAAATAAATTCCCCAGTCTCATGCATTACGTTATAGCAACAGAAAACAGCTTTCCCACTCCTCAGTCTTTTCCCAAAGGACTTAAAATCAGCATACTATAGTGATGCAGCCACATCAATGTATATAGCAGCTCAATTCACAATGGCTAAACTATGGAAGCAACGTAGATGTCCTTCAATAGATGAATGGATAAAGAATCTGTGGTATGTATACACAATGGAATTACTCAGCATTAAAAGAGAATAAAATTATGGTATTTGCTGGTAAATGGATGGAGTTGGAGAATATCATGCTAAGTGAAGTAAGTCAATCCAAAAAAAACAAAAGCTGAATGCTCTCTCTGATAAGTGGATGCTGATCCATAATGGGGGAGGGGGAGTCATGGGAAGAATAGAGGAACTTTGGTAAAGGGAAGGAGGAGAGTGGAGGCAGGAAAGATGGTGGAATAAGATGGACATCATTACCCTAAGTACATGTATGACTGCACATATGGTGCAAGTCTACATCATGTACAACCAGAGAAGTGAAAAGTTGTGCTCCATTTGTGTACAATGAATTAAAATGTATTTTGCTCTCATATATACCTAATTAGAATGAATGAATGAATAAATATCATAAAAAGAATATAGAGTTTCTTTTGGGGGTGTGTTGAAAATATTCTAAAATTAGACTGTGATGATGATTACCCATCTGAGTGTACTAAAAAACACTAACCTACAAACTTCATATGGGTGAACACTATGGCATGTTAAATTTATCTTAGTAAACTGAGAAAGGAGATGGAAAAAGGGAGGGAGGGAGAAAGAAAGGAGCAGTCCAGCTACCTACTGGAAAGACTATATGGAGAGGCCACATGGAAAGGAAAGACCCTGGAATCAGATGGGGAAGGAGGAGAGGCCCTGCCATCCCTGCATCCAAAGCCTCTGAAAAACTCAAGCTCTAGCCACCAAGCAAGATCAACAGAATTTCCCATAACCAAAGAAGGAGAGAAATGTTCTAATTATGACTCAAAATGAAAATACCACAAAATAAGATAAAATATTGATGCAGTTAATTACCTAAAATTTTTTTAAATTTATATATATTTTTATTTTTTTAAAACAGCAGAATGTGTTTCAAGACACAGTACACATATAGAGCACAATTTTCATTTCTCTGGTTGTAAACAAGATAGTGTCATACCATTTGTGAATTACCTAAAGTTTTTTAAACTTTTGTGGGGCAAAATCTCCATGAACAAATCAAAAGACAAATGACAGAGTAAGAGAAAATTATTTACAACCTATATCACAGAAAACGGATCAAAATCTCAAATACATAAATAACTTTTAAAACTTGAGGAAAAGCACTAAAAGTCTCTTAGAAAAATTAGCAAAGGTGTGGATAAAATACTAACAACAAGGCCAATACACAGAGGAGGAGACCAACACCATGCTGTGGCCCCTCATCTACCAACCGCTGGCTATTTCTGCCTACATCCTTCTAGCGTCAACAGCTGGGACGAGGAAGATCATCCCCAAGGTCCCTGCAGGCCCTGTTATACCAGAGGTGAGGGATTGGTAACCTGCAGGGACACTACATGATCATAGGGTAGAAACTACAATACCTCAGAGTATTATGTTCGTGCTAGAGAGGAGGACACATGAACAACATGAAAAAACAAGGGAAGAAAATGCCCTAAACAAACCAAGATGCTACAACAATAGAATCCATTGACAACACAGTAAATGAAATGTCAGAGGAGTTCAGAACATACATAATTAAAATGGTCTGTGAAGCACAGAATAATATAAGAGAGCAAATACAGGCAACAATTGATCACTCCAACAAAGAGATAAGAGAGCAAATACAGGGAGCAAAAGATTACTTCAAGAAAGAGATAGAGACTTTGAAAAAAACCAAGCAGAAATCCTTGAAATGAAGGAAACAATAAACCAAATAAAAAATTCTATAGAAAGCATCACCAACACAATAGACAACTTGGAAGACAGAAGTTCAGACAATGAGGACAAAATATATAATCTTGAAAATAAAGTTGACCATACAGTGAAGATGGTAAGAAACCATGAACAGAACATCCAGGAATTATGAGATAAAATGAAAAGACCAAATCTAAGAATTATTGGGATAGAAGAAGGCACAGAGGTACAAACCAAAGGAATGCACAATCTCTTCAATGAAATAATATCAGAAAATTTCCCAAACCGGAAGAATGAATTAGAAAATCAAATACAAGAGGCTTACAGGACACCAAATGAACAAACTACAACAGATCCACACAAAGGCACATTACAATGAAAATGCCTAACAGACAGACACAATAAGGATAGAATATTAAAAGCTGCAAGAGAGGAGCAGATTACATACAAGAGGAAACCAATTCAGATTTCAGCAGATTTCTCAACCCAGACCCAAAGCCAGGAGATCCTGGAACATCATATACCAAGCTCTGAGAGAAAATGGGTGCCCACCAAGAATCTTATATCCAGCAAAATTAAGCTTCAAATTTGATGATGAAATAAAGACCTTCCATGATAAACAAAAGTTAAAAGAATTTACAGCAAGAAAGACTGCATTAGAGAGCATTCTTGGCAATATATTCCACGAGGAGGAAATGAAAAACAACAATAAAAATCAGCAAAGGGAGGGACCACACTAAAAGAAAAGACAATCAAAGGAGAAACAAAGTCAAGTTAAAAACCAAAAATAAACTAAAATGAACGGGAATACAAGCCATATTTCAATAATAATTCTGAAAGTTAATGCCCTAAACTCATCAATTAAAAGACATAGAATGGCAGGCAGATTGAATTTAAAAATGACTTAAATTGTGGAATTCATGCAGATGTTGGCTCAGGGCTATGTCTACAATGGAGAAAAGAACTGTGTTAGGAACATCAGCTGAAGATAAAAATTGGCTATTGTGCTATCCAATGAATTTCTTATCCTATCCTCCTATAGCTATATAAGTAAGGCAATTATTTTTCTTTCTTCTTTCAAAGTTTTTTCTTTGTATTTAGTTTACTGTAATTTTGTTATAAGATGACTAGATATTACTTTATTTATTCACCTAATTATATTTAATACTTATCCTACTTTGTATTCTCTCAAAATCTGTGCTTTTTATCTCATCTTAGTTTTTAAAAATTTTTCAGCCAGGCTCAGTGGCGCAAGCCTGTAATCCCAGCACTTAGGGAGGCTGAGACAGGAGAATCTTGAGTTCAAAGCAAGCCTCAGCAAGGGAGAGGCACTAAGCAACTCAGTGAGACCCTGTCTCTACATAAAACACAAAATAGGGCTGGGGATGTGACTCAGTGGTCGAGTGCCCCTGAGTTCAATCTCCAGCACCAAAAAAAAAAATTTTTTTTCAGATAGTTTTACTTCAAATATTTTTTCTGCTCTGTTTTCCTTTTCTTTTTTTGTATTCTAATTATGCATGCTTTATTCTTTGATGTTGTCCCACAGTTCTTGGGTTGTTTTTATTTCCTTTGTATTTTTGTTTGGGAAAGTTTTAATTAACTTATCATCGAGATCATGGTTTCTTTCCTTGGCCATAATTTAACTGATGGCATCAGAAGGCATTCTTAACATTCTTCCTTTTCATTACAGCATGATTGATTTCTAGAATTTTGTTTTGATTCTTAAAGTTTTCATTTTCTCTGACATAGTTCATAAGTTTTTGCATGCTGTATACTTTTTTCCCATTAGAGTATTTAACATATTAATCATAATTACTTTAGTTTTTTTTAACTTGGCAATTCAAACATGTATAATATGTTTCAGTCTGATTTTTATCTTCAGACTACATTTTAGCATGCCTTCTGGCCTGTCTTATAATTTTTTGTTGAAAGCCAGACATGTTTTATTGAATAATAAAAAATGAGGTAAATAAGCCAGGCGTGGTGGCACATGCTTGTAATCCCAGCACTTTGGGAGGCTGAGACAGGAGAATCGTGAGTTCAAAGCCAGCCTCAGCAACGGTGAGGTGCTAAGCAACTCAACGAGACCCTGTCTCTAAATAAAAAAAATAAAAACACAAAATAGGACTGGGGATGTGGCTCAGTGGTAGAGTACCCTTGAGTTCAATCCCCAGTACCAAAAAAAAAAAAAAAAAAAATGAGGTAAATAGGCCACTGATAGGAGTATTTATTTTATCTGGTGAGGATTTGGCTGATGCTTAATGCTTCCTTCAGCTAAAGGTACCAGAGGCTTTAAGTTTTCATCCTGTACTTTTTTATTTTTTTTTATCTCACTGTTTGAGTTTCCTTAAACAATACTTCAGGGAGAAAGAATCTGTGTATTATAACTCTTTCAGTTGTAATTGATTGTTATTATACCAGATCCTTGCTGCTGTGCAGGTCAGATATGGGACAAAGGAGTTTTTTAATCTTATCCAATCTTTAAGTAGGTCTATGTCTGAGGACTATGACTTTTACAAGTGTTTCTTCAACATATACCACCCCCACTGGCACCCTCACTCCCATCTATGACTGCAATATTCCCAATATTTTTCCTTGAAACTTTGTCCTTAATTGACTTCCTTTTTTATCCACAACCTAATCCTATCAGAGACATGAGGTCTTTTTTGGAATCGTCAGTGGGAAACTGGTAGGGTATCTGGAAGGAAAACTGTGGAACTGCAAGGGTTTCCCTAAGTCTACAGGACTCCAAGGTTTCTTTAATCTCAAATTAGCCCATATTCTGTCTCCAGCCATTCTTCAAGATTATATATACCCATTGACAGCTCTAGCAGTACATTGTTGGATTTAAGAAATGTAATTTTATTTTCAGACATTTTTGTTACTGTAAGGATAAGATTGATGACTTTTGATTACTTAACATATCAGAGATGAAACATGAAGTCAGTTTCTTAATTTTAAAACAATGTTTAAAAACTTGTTTAAATTTATTCATTCTTTTCATTTCTATACTCTTTTTTCCTTCTCTGATTTTCTTTCCATTTTATCATCCATTTTATTTGGGAAATGCTTTTGTTGAATACAGAAAACCAATGTGATTAATTCAATTTAATGTTTTTAATCTTATTCCTACATCTTCTATAGACTGTTTCCAATTTCTTTATATAGAATAATTTATATAATTTTTATATATTGAGTAGTTTTATATATTGAATAGTTTATAGTTTATCAGATCTATATTGTATTGTTTCTACTCAGTCTTTCTTAAACAATATTCATAGATTCTATTGGATAATTAAAAATTAATAAATTTTAAAAATACATGAACAACAAATGTAAAAGTCACACTTAAACATACCAATAGATGTTCAACCTCACTCATAATAAGAAAAGTGTACATTAAAACTATATGGAGGGGGGGCTGTGATTGTAGCTCAGCGGTAGAGCGCTTGCCTCGCATGCGTGAGGCCCTGGGTTCGATCCTCAGCACCACGTACAGAGCAATAAAATAAAGACATTGTGTCCATCTACAACTAAAAAACAAAATATTAAAAAAAAAAAAAAACTATATGGAGGGGCTGGGATTGTGGCTCAGTGGTAGAGCGCTTGCCTCGCATGCGTGAGGCACTGGGTTTGATCCTCAGCACCACATAAAAATAAATAAAGATATTGCATGTCCATCTACAACTAAAAAAAAAAAAATTTTTTTTAAACTATATGGAGCATTTTTCACACATCAGATTGGCAAAACCTCAGAATGTTGAAAATACAGTGTGATGGGGAGACTATGGAGAACAGGCATTCATATATTACTGCTAGGCATGAGAAATGATAGTATTCCCTTGGAGAGAAACTTGGCAATATCTAACAAGCTACAGAGGCATTCACCCTTTGGCCTAGTAGTCCCACTTCTAGGAATTTACCATGCCGCACCTCCAGCAATTTTGAAATATTCATGCACTAAGTTGTATGTAACGTTATTTGCAATTGCAAAAAATAAATAATATCATAGATACCCAAACATTAAAGATGGACTAAACTGATTGTGTTTGCTTGTAGTAGTATAAAAAAAGATGGCAGAAGATCTCTATGAACTGATTTCTGGAGTACATTAAATGAAAAATTCAAAATGAAAAAAGTGATTTATAATATATGGGTCTATGATATAAAGTTTGTATCTGGAATGTCCCCTAAATATGTGTTAAAGGCTTAGTCCCCAGCTTTGCAGTATTGGGATGTGGTAAAACTTTTAAAAGGTGGGGTTTTAGGTCACTGGAGATGGGCCCTTGGAGGAGATGGTGGGATACTGGTCTGTTTGCTTCCTAGTAGCCATGCAGTGAATACAGCTCTGCCTCACTCCCCCTGCCAAGATGTGCTGCCTTTTCACAGGTCCAAAAGCAACAGGGCCAACCAACCATGGACTGAACCCCTCAACACTATCAGTTTTCACTTTTGAGGGGTTCAAATCCAGGGCCTTGCACATGCTAGGTAAGTGCTCTATCACTGAGCTACATCTCTAGCCCTGAACCCTCTAAAACTGTAAGCCAAAATAAACCTTGCCTCTTTTGTTTTTGGTACTGGGAATTGAACTCAGGGGTACTTGACCACTGAGCCACATCCCCAGCCCTATTTTGTGTTTTATGTAGAGACAGGGTCTCACTGAGTTGCTTAGCGCCTCGCCCTTGCTGAGGCTGGCTTTGAACCCGCAATTCTCCTGTCTCAACCTCCCAAAGTGCAGGGATTACAGGCATGCGCCACCACGCCTGGCTTAAATCTTGCCTCTATAAGTTTATGTATCTTAGTAACAGTAACAGAAAGCAGACGAACACAATATATTTTGTATATAAGTTAAAAGGGAATAAGATAACATATATGTATCTGTTTAATTTTAGAAAAATATACAGGAAAGATAAATGGAAACCAATGGAAAGTATTACCTGTAAAGGGTAGGATATGGGTTGAAGGGATAAGGACTGAGGAGATTTCTCTGGCTACACCTTTTTTGTGTTGTTTTGGTTTTTGCAAGGCATGTTAAAATATTTCACACATCCAAAAAATAAAATTTAGTAAGAAGCATGGGGAGGGATCTTTACATAAATGCAAACAAGAGCAATAAACTCAAAACAGCCTGTTATTGAGTCTCAGTTCCAAGGCCACCCCTTTATGCTCTGCTTTGGGATACTGGAGCCAACACTCTAGATCACATTTCTGCTTCGCTGGCTCTGCAACAGTGAAGGTGTGAGAAAGAAACTGCAAGGCTGGAGGCCGGAGAGAGGACCTGCTCCTTCCTGTTTGCCTCTCTGGTTGCAGTTCCTGTGAGTCTCGCCCCAGCTCTGTTTCTGCACCCTGGCAGCAACAGTTCCTTCCCCCAGCAACAGCTAAGCGTATCTTACAGTTTCTCCCACACTTGTGAAACCAGTCTCATCACATCATGGCAGGCACCCCGGCTCCGGCCAGCCAGCACCCCCTTCTCAAAGCTCCCACCCAGCATTTCTAGGGACCTATCCTCTGAACTCACAGAAACCAGACTCTGCCAGGTAGGATCTTCTCCTCACAGGTATGAGTTTCAACTCCAGAGTCCTTTCCTCTAAGTTCCTGAGTTTTAATCATTTGAACCTCCTCCTTTTATTCTCTCGACCCTTGGGGTGGTAGCTATTGCCTGTAGTTGCTACCATAAGAACTTAGAACAGCAGTTTTTAAAAGTATGTTTCTTGGATCCCTGGGAAAGATCAATGAGGCTTTTCAGGGGATCCATGAGGTCAAAAATATTTTCTTAATAATAATAATAAGACAGCTACTCAGGAGGCTGAGGCAGGAGGATCCCAAGTTCAAGGCCAGCCTCAACAATTTTGAGACCCTATCTCAAATAAAGGAAAAAGGGCTAGGGATGTAGCTCAATAGTAAAGCACTCCTGGGTTCAATTCCCAGTGCCAAAAAAAGACATTATTTTTCTTTTTCACTGTGTTGACTTTGCAAAATGATGATGCAAAAGCAATAATGGGTAAAACTGCTGGCACATTAGCATGAATAAAGGTGGTACTGAAAGAGTAGTTGTTGGGTTGTTTCATTTATGTTATTCAGGATAAAATACAGGGCCTCAGACATGCTAGACTAGTGCTCTACCACTGAGCTGCACCCCCAGCCCAGTTGTATTTTTTATTACCACACACATTCAGGAAAAATAATCCACTTACACTTAAGAAAATCCTTGATAAAGCAAGAAAAATTAGTAACTGTATTAAATCATGCTCATTATGTACACATCATTCGATATTCTTATGATTAAGTGAGAAGTATTTCTGCTATATTGCAAAATATTATGCTTGTCTCAAGGAAAAACATTTTTGAAATTGAATTGTTACTAAATGAATCACTTTTTTCATTGAATGCATTTTGGTGGGGGGGGGTATGGAGGATTGAACCCAGGGACACTTTACCACTGTGCTAGCTCTTTTTAGTTTTTATTTTGAGACAGTGTATTACAAAGTTGCTGAGAGCCTCACTGAATTGCTGAGGCCGGCCTCGAACTAGCCACCCATCTCTCTCAGCCTCTCTGGAGTCCTTGGAATTATAGGCACATGCCATGGCACTCAGTCATTGAATGCCTCTTTGATGAAAGAAAAAAAGGACAACGTATGGTTATTCAGACTTGGGAACTGAGCAGACATTTTCTCAAAAATGAACAAAGCAAGCCTGTCATTCCAAAGAAAAAGAAAAAAACTGATATAGTTTGTTGCCAATGATAAAATGTGAGATTTCAAGCTAAAATTAGAAATTTGGAAAATGTGCATCTGCCACTCTGAGCTTGACAGCTCCCAATACTGGTAAAATTGATGGTGATATTAACAAATGTGATTTTTTATTGATAGTGTATAATAAATGTGTCAACATTCAGAATATCTGTATTACTAAGTCATTAATATATTCTAGTGATGCATGCATGGGATCATAAAATCATACATAGATAAAAGATCCATTCAAAGTGCAAGATAGATCAAGGGACTTAAAAAGTTTTTTAGACATGGTTTCAGATTTCACATTACAAACATTTATTAAGAAACTACTCCTTGTTCAATTTTTTTTAAATATTTATTTTTTAGTTGTAGGTGGATAGAATATCTTTATTTTATTTTTATGTGGTGCTGAGGATCGAACCCAGTGCCTCACGCATGCTAGGTGAGCACGCTACCACTGCGCCATAACCCCAGCCCCACTTGTTCAATTTTTTAAAAAAAATTTTTTAGCTGTAGATGGACACGATATCTTTATTTTATTAATTTACTTTTATGTGGTGCTGAGGATTGAACCCAGTGCCTCACACATGCGAGGCAAGCGCTTTACCATTGAGCTACAATCTCAGCCCCCAACTTGTTCAATTTTGATATCAAAAATAATAGCTACAATTATCTGAAAAAGTCTACTAAAAATGTTCCTCCCTTTTCTAATTAAAGATCTGCATAAAGTTAGATTTTCTTCAACTAAAACAACTTATCACAATACATTGAATGCAGAAACAGATATGAGTATCCAACTGTCTATCATTAAGCCAGACATCAAAGAAATTCGCAAAAATGTTCAAATAATGCCTCTCTTCTCACTGATTCCCCCCCCCCACGTACTGAGGATTGAACCCAGGGGCACTCTACTACATCTCCAGTCCTTTATATTTTTTATTTTGAGACAGGGTCTCACTAAGTTGCTAAGGGTCTTGCTAAGTTGCTAGGGTTGGCCTTGAAATTATGATCCTCCTGCCTCAGTCTCCAAGTTGCTGGGATTATAAGTATATGCTACTGCACCTGGGTTTTTATTAAATTTTTTGTATTTTTTTCCCTAATAAAAAGTTGTTATTGCCAGGCGTGGTGGTGCACACCTGAAATCCCAGCACTTAGGGAGGCTGAGACAGGAGAATCACGAATTCAAAGCCAGCTTCAGTAACAGGGAGGCGCTAAGCAACTCCATGAGACCCTGTCTCTAAATAAAACACAAAATAGGGCTGGGGATGTGGCTCAGTGGTCTAGTACCCCTGAGTTCAATTCCTGGTACCAAAAAAGAAAAGTTGTTATTTAGGCGATAGGGGTATGGCTCAGCAGTAGAGCACTTGCCTAGCATGCTTGAGGCCCTGGGTTTGATCCCTAGCACCACACACACACACACACACACACACACACACACACACAAATAATTATACATTTTACATTAATATGCCATGGGTTTGATGTTATTTTTAAATGAATTTTTAAAATAAAGATTGCAAAAATTTTTAATTTCTAATATTGATGATAATAGCAATAGATTTAACCTTCATAGAAGTTCTTAAGTGTCCTCAATTAGTTTATAGAAGTAGAAAAGACTCCTAAAATCAACAAGGATAGAACTACTGCCCAAGAGTTCTTTTTTAACCTGTTTAG
>PVHX01036584.1:0-10694 GCA_004024805.1 Geosciurus inauris
AGTCCTTGGCTTATGTGCATCTGCTGCCAACTTTGATGCACCAATATATTCATGCACACACTTGTGGGAGATTGTATCATATCTCAGTGTTGACTCTGACCCTGAACAATCTAGGTAACCTTCTAAACCTCACTTTTCTCACAGTGACACTAGCTTGCTGTGAGAGACCTGTTGGGAGGATCAACTGTGATAACATGGAACAACATATACATAGCACTTGAACTTGTTCAACCATATACTTGGATCTGGTCAAAAGTTGGTTTCCCCATTCAAACCTCACCCGAGCTACATTTATTTATACTTTTGAAGGATGAAAATTATGCCTTCACTTCCCCTCCAGCTCTCCTGTAAAGACTTCTGTCCCAAAGTCTGAGAGATGGAATGCCTGACTCAAAGCAAAGTGGGAAGTTGGGGGAGAGAGATCACATCAAAAGAGCAAAAAGGAATAGGCTGCTGGCAACCCCCTTTTATCCAAAAGAGGCTGAAGAGAGTCTCTATTTGATACTTACAGCCAGTAGCACTGGAAAAACTTAACTGAAAATAAACTGTTCCCAATGGCAGAATACAATTTTGTTTGTTGTTACACTAGTCATTCATGAGGAATATCTTTGCTTTGTTCTGGGTCATTTACCTTGAGTTGGAAAGATGCAAAATGAATTAGCCTGGAAGACAGGAGTTGGGGGATATGATTTGTATTAATATTTTTTGAGATATGATGTTGGTATGCAACGGAAATAACCAACACATTGAAAAGTTAATTCAGCAGGAGTAATTCTGAGAAGTAATGCAACTTATTTGTCACTAAGGAGGACTGCATAGCCAAGTGATTTCTTTATGCATTTTAAAGTGTTTTTAAACCCTTGGGTAGCTATAGTCAATTTTTAAACATGTTTCCTCATTAATTTTCAATTTGTAAATGTACATTGTACAGGAGTGTTTTAATCATCTGGGGAGGCTGCTTCACAGATGGCTCTTGTGTGACCTAAAATTTCAATGATTATAATGAATCAGAATAGATGATGGTAAACTTGCTTGGAGATTTGCTGATTGTCAACAGTTTTATAGCTTTGCTGCTGTTCTTGAGAGTTCAGTGCTTCTTAAAAATGAAAGAAAGGCAACTGTAATGGGACCGTTGGAGCCAGGAGTTGCCTAAATGAAATAATTTCAATTGCCTTCTTGCTATTCTCTGTGGAATTCTTTCTAGTGAAAACACACCAACGGAATTATTGATCATTTTGAATCAAACATACATACAGAGTATGAGTCATCAACTCCCCAGGCCTACACGTGGTAAGCTTCCCTGTTGCACCATAAGTTGAAGTTTCAATTAAAATATTTAAATGTCTAAAACAAAATACCACTGGGAACTATTTATGCCAAGTTTGTCCTTTGATACTAGAGTTACGTATTTCCAGGGCAAGGAATTTAGTAGGTTAAGTTTTACCTATGACTGTTAAAGACAGAACTTAAGATCCATGTAGAAACCTGGCATGATAATCAACAAGTCAACTTATTAGACAGCAGTTTCTGATTCTCTGTGCTAGAATCATTAGTGTATGTATTATACTCCAAGCGTACCATGCAGTTTGTATGTAACACAGTGCATGGGAAAGGGAGGGTCTTAGCTGTTGGATTCGCATGTGTTCTCACTTTCTGTGTGACCTTGAACAAGTTAGTTAATCTTTCTGAATTTTGGTTTTGTGAAATGTAGCATAGTTATCTGTGCCAAGTACAGAGGTTGAATGAGTGAATTAGTACATGCAATCCAGGACATGCTCTACAAAATGTAGCTCTTTCTTGGTCTTTTACTACCCTCTTGGTATATAAGAGTGGATGCCTGGACTGTACATTCCTGGGCCATGTGCTTTCCAGGTTCCTCCAGATTTAATCCCTATTTTCTCTGCCTAACATTTCTTAGTATTGTCTGAGACCTGCCTTCAGCTGGAAGGTGACTGCAATTTCAGATTTATAATGATGCTGAGGGTCTCAGGAGAGAAGCCAGGAATAAAATGAGGCCAGAATATTCACTGAGAGGTAGTCAGAGGCATCCCAGTAGGAATATGAGTACTGACATGAAACCTAAAACTTGTCCTGTGGTGTCCTGGTAGGGAAACGTCATTTCCCATCCCCAAGTTTGAATGTATGATAGTGTGGGAGCTGTGCTGAGCACCAGCCTGCAGGACTGACTCATTTTCAGCTAAACTGAGGATCATCACTGTTTATCATTTCTGACCATGTATCACTCTCAACAGTGCCTGATCACCTAACTCCCCTGTACCTTGCCTGGACCCTCAACAAATCATTGTAGAGAGAGAAAAAAAAAGATATTTGATGAGCTTTATGTGAGTTAATTGAATGTGTTAGTATTCCTAGAAACTTTTCATTTCAATGAGGACTAAGCAGAATGAAAATCCAGGGGAGAGAAACATGTACTGGTGGAATACCAAATAAGACCTCAGATCAGAGCAGCAATCAGGTAACCTTGACTTCTGAACCCTGAGGAAGATGATCTCCACCAAACAAGCTGGGGAAGCTGTCAAAAGGAAACCAGATTTGTTTTTTTATGCAGCAAATATGTGAGTACAGTATGGTGAATCCACATTAACCAGAACATCCAGTGAAGTTGCCTCTCTGTCCCCTACCCGGTCTTCTTAATAGACTGAAGATCCATTCTCAGTAGGGTATGGCGAGTGGTTGTGCCGCCACACTTCCCTCTGCTAGGCCTAGCCAATACGCCCCCTGAATCACAGGTGAATTTCCTGTTGAGCTCTCACATGGGCTTCTTCTGGCCACTGAGCCTCTGCATCCCAAGCAGCTAGTATTATTCATCACATGTCACCAGTGCAATGAAATCTGTTTGCCTTCCTCATACCATGATTTGCAGACGCTACATAAAGTAGTCTGAGGAAACCATATTATCTCCTATTTCACTGATGAGTTTGATTACTTTAAAGAAGTCAAGCAGAATTCCCAGGGTTAACCAAATCACTTGTTGCAGAAGGAGAGCTCAGAATGAGATTTGGCCTTTCTGAATCCTGCACTCTTCCACTATATACACTATTCTAAACCCATCGTTATCTCATTTGGACCTGATAAACTTTAGAGGACATTCCTGCTTGATTTTGTGACATTTTGAATGTTAGGGAGTCAAGTTTCTTCCTGGCCGGCTACCTGTTTAATATACCTCCAAAACTGCACGTTTCATCTGTGTAAGCACATGTTAACACAAAGGTACTGCTTCTCAGGGTGTAGATTTCCACTAAAGCAGACCAACACACATAGACACACACACACACACACACACACGCACACTTTTTACTTGGTGGAGTGTTTGAAATTAGAGTTAATATGTGATCCCAACAAAAGTAGGAGTTACGTGAAACATCTGATCACATCCTTCCCTTTGAGAAACTGCCTTCAGCCTACTTGGGACTCTGGTCAGTGCAATAAACATACACATTGCAATGATGGTGAGATCCAAGTGCGCCCCATTTTAGAAACATTCTGTGAACAAAGCATTTCATATTCCATGCCATAGTGAAAAGAATTTATGGACAGACTCACTGTCTCCCTTTGTCACATAGAGCCTCTGGTCCCCAGACCATCCCTGCATTTTGATGGGAGTAGGGGTTATGCATCCAAAATGTCATGTTCCAAATTCCAGGAAGTAACCAAATACTACATCACATTCTCTCTTTCTCTAAAACCTTCTGTTTGACACTGAAGTGCATGTTCTGATCTGAATGTCAAGGTAGCCTGTGTGTAGCTCTTCAACCAAATAACCCCATGTGGGAGTATTCATGGTGAGTTCTTCCAAGAACTGGGTTGTTTTTCAAAACCTGGCCAACTTGCTGGGCAAGGTGGCACACACTTGTAATCCCAGAACTTTGGGAGGCTGAGACAGGAGAATTGTGAGTTCAAAGCCAGCTTCAGCAATGGTGAGGCACTAAGCAACTCAGTGAGACCCTATCTCTACATAAAAAACACAAAATAGGGCTGAGGATGTGTCTCAGTGGTTTAGTACCCCTGAGTTCAATCCCTGGTACAAACAACAACAACAACAACAACAACAACAACAAAAATAAACGTGGCCAACCTCCTAGGTCTATCCTGGCTGCCCGCCCATGGTACTAGCTAAATGCTCTCTTTACTTCCTTTAAGATAGCTCTAGTTCTCATCATATGAAAATCTAGTTGATCTGTGTTTATCTCTGTGACTATCATTAACTTGTCTAGGCTGTATTATCCCTTTCCTTCTCTAAGTTAATATGGTAAGTATTTTGATAGAGCTGCTTCTTAGGGATGAGTGTGCGTATATTGCATTAGTCTAGTGGTACCATTTACATTGATATTGTAGATTTTTGTAGTTATTATTACATTGTTCCTGCATACAATGGCAAAGTGCTTTGAAGCAGGGGCACTTTTTGATTAATTCACACAAAGGTGCCATCTTGAATAATGGCAGAATTACTAACCTGTTCCAATTTCCCTGTCAGACACTGATAGTTTTCTTTTGTCCACTACAGAACACATCTTTGAAGTCAAGAAGGAAAAATAATAGAGTACTTCTCTGTCAGGTTGTTGGAAACCGAGCTGGGCACTATGTTTTCTCACTTCATTCCCATTATGATCACAAATCTCGGAAATTTTCTTATTTTAGAGATTAAAATCTAAATGACTTCTTCAAGGTCATGTAGTTTATTGTGACAGATTAGTGATTTGAACTTTGATCTATCTGATTTCAAAGTCCATGTTCTGTCTTATAGTTCCATGAGTCCTTGGTATATACGACTCAGAGAAGAATCTTTCGAGGTTCTTAATCAATGCTATAAGAATTAATTTGTTAATAGTAGGAGAGAACAGCTCATGGAGTTGTCATTGTTTTGTTTTATTGTCTGTGCAGTGTAGATAGCTGCCCTTCCACATGTTCTAGCAGAAAAAGAAAGCACTTGTCATGGACTTAAGGCTGCTCAGGGTACCAGTATCATTCCTTGGCTTCCATCCTTTCATCTTGGAATTCCCCAGTGTGCCTCAGTGTGGAAGAAGCTCCACCATAGGAACATGGAGGTTGATGGGAGCAAGGTGGACATCAACTGCACCATCTTAGAAATGCCCTGGAATCCGGAGTCCACTGAGATAAAACTTTGGTTGAAACTAATTGGATCAAGGGAGATAATATAAAACTCTTCTGAACTCTGTTTTGATATTTAGCACCTCACATTTTAAAGGTCTGGGCAGTATGGTCCTGTGAGTAAAACATGACCTGCCTGGGCAAAGGTGACACATGGCCTCTATTCTTGAAGAACTTGTATTTGAATGAGGTTGAGTACAGTATAAGCAAGGAACAAATATGACATAATTTCACATAATGATAGGTCATAAATGATGATATGATAACATAGGAATCATCAAACTTATGGCTCGTGAGACCACATCTGGCCGGCTACCTGTTTAATATACCTTGACACTAAGATCCGTTTTATGTTTTAAATGATTAAAATCAGAAAGACAACAACAAAAATAAGACTATTTCATGACACATAAAATTATATTAAATTAAGTTTTGGTGACCATAATAAAGTTTTATTAGAACATCCATGTTCATTCAATGGCAGAATTGAGTAGCTGCCACGGAGATCATTAAAACAATTACTATTGGGCCCTTTACAGAAAAAGTTCGCCTATCCCTGTGATGGACAGTGATGGGGGGATGATTTCACTTGGATGGACAGAGAAAGACTTCACATATTTTCATCACCACCACAGTTGTTGTTGTCGTCATCATCACCACCATCATTTTATATATTCTAGCCGAGTAAACACTAATAGACTATTAAACCTATCGTTATCTCATTTGGACCTGATAAACTTTAGAGGCCATTTCTGCTTAATTTTGTGACATTTTGAATGTTATGGAGTCAAGTTTCTTCCTGTCAGAAATTATATCTGTTCCACTGCCTACAGCCAATTTTTTAGCCTCCTTTACTTCTCTTGGCCACCTACCTGTGTTTTTACACACCTTATTCTGTTGTCAGATGGTGTCTGCCAACAAATTGTATTAGTCTAAGGAAAACATAATTATGAAGGTAAAACTGATACAAAATAAGGTCATTTGCTGAGCCAAATATAAATTATATTTGGATCACCTATTGTTTGGGATTTTCTGCCTCAGTGCTCTCCCTATTGGAGAGCTAATCAGGAGCTGGCTGTGCCAGGGTCTGGAGCAGTATCTAACATGTGGAGTTTGTAAAGGTTACCTGGTGAAATGGTTAGTCGGGTGCCATCTGTCAGAATCTGTCTTCTGCAAACATCATCGTCTAGTATTGGGGTATGTTAACACCAGTGGTGGAGCCTCTTCAGACAGATTTCTGGCATGAGAAAAATACTACATTTTATCCCAGAGGAAAGATTTTAAAAGCCAGAGAGCAGCATAAAAAATTCAGGAAGTATATGAATTGTATGTGAAAATCTGGAGATGTATCTCTCATCTTTTGGGGGTACCAATATGATTTGGTATTGTCAAAAATTCAGTAGATCCTCATGGGAATAACTACACATTTAATTTTTAATGACTGATAACCAGTTGCAGACAAAGCTATTTTTAAATGTGTCAGTCACAATAATATTGACATTCATTGAGAACAGAGCAAAATGGACATGCCCAAGTCGTTTTTATTCATCAAACTGTCCTTGGTGTGCATGATTTTAATATTCTTTTCTGTAAATTGCAGATCCCCCATGAGTATGTAGCCCATAGATTGGGAGTCATCCTTCTGGATCAGGAGTCAACAAACTACAGCTTGCAGGCCAAATCTAGCCTACCACCTGTTTTGGTAAATAAAGTTTTATTGGAATACAGCCATGATCATTTGTTTGCTTATTGTCTATGGCTGCTTTTGCATTATGTCAAAGTTGAGTGGTTGTGACAGAAGCCATCTGGCATGCAATTCAAAAATATTTGCTATCTGGCCCTTTACAGAGAAAATGTGTGGACCCCTTTGTTCAGTTACTGTTTTCTTGTGGATAAGGAAGGGTTTCTGAGATGTGTAAACCCCCAGGTATCATAGTAATTTCAGTACTATTTGGTGAGGTGGAAGAAAATATGACAGAAATATCTATGGGATTTAGGGATATCAATTCTGGATATCGTGAAAAATTCAGTTACAACAGAGCTACAGAATATTTTGTTATTTATATAGGTGATTCCTTTGCTTTTAAGACCATCTATTTATTCTATTAAAAATTACTTGAAAATAATTTTTTTAGTGCAAACTCTTCAAGTGTTTATCACTGTTTTACCATCTGCATCATTGGATGTTTTTGAGTGCCCTTTTCTGATAGGTACTGGGAGAGGATCCAAGAGCTTAATAATTTGAACATAGAGACTGTCCTCTAAACAAGCTAAATTGTTCTTCTGTCCCCTGGGTATATCTGTCTTTTCCTTCTCAGTCCTCAGCGTGGATAGAAAATATTTGGTAACTTGTGTTGCACGAGAAGTATTTCAAATATACCTACCCTCTTTTTTAAAAATTTTATTTATTTATTTATTCTACTTAGGCATACATAATAGCAGAATGCATTTTGATTGATTGTACACAGATGGAACACAACTTTTCATTTCTCTGGTTGTATGTGATGTAGAATCACAACATACATGCAGTCATGCATAAAGCTAGGGCTATGATGTCCATCGTATTCCACCATCTTTAATGTCCTCATGCCCCCTCCCTCTTCCCACCCCTGTGACCAAAGTTCCCCCATTCTTACTGTGTCCTCCCCCACATTATGGATCACCATCCACTTATCAGAGAGAACATTTAGCATTTGGTGTTTGGGGACTGGCTTAGTTCACTTAGCATGATATTCTCCAACTCCATCCATTTGCCTGCAAATGCCATAATTTTATTCTGTTTTATTGCTGAGTAATATTCCATTGTGTATATATACCACAGTTTCTTTATCCATTCATCTATTGAAGGGCATCTAGGTTGGTTCCACAGTCTAGCTATTGTGAATTGAACTGCTATAAACATTGAAGTGGTTGTGTCACTGTAGTATGCTGTTTTTAAGTCTTTTGGGTATAAACCAAGGAGTGGGATAGCTGGGTCAAATGGTAGTTCCACACCAAGTTTTCTAAGGAATCTCCATACTGCTTTCCAGATTGGTTATACCAGTTTGTAGTACCAACAGCAATGTATGAGTGTAGCTTTTCCCCCACAACCTCACCAACACTTATTGTTGTTTGTATTCTTGATCATTGCCATTCTGACTGGTGTGAGATGAAATCTTAGAGTAGATTTGATTTGCATTTCTCTAATTGCTAGAAATGTTGAACATTTTTTCATATATCTGTTGATTGATTGTATATCTTCTTCTGAGAAGTTTCTGTTCAGCTCCTTAGCCCATGTATTTATTGGGTTGTTTGGTTTTTTGATGTTAAGTTTTTGGAGTTCTTTTTATATCCTGGAGATTAGTGCTCTATCAGATGTGCGTGTGGCAAAGATTTGTTCCCAGAATTTTGGCTCTCCGTTCACTTCATTGATTGTTTCTTTTGCTTAGAAGAAGATTTTTAGTTGGAATCCATCCCATTTATTGATTCTTGATTTTACTTCTTGTGCTGTAGGAATCTTGTTAAGGAAGTAAGGTCCTAATCTGACATGATGAAGATCTGGGCCTATTTTTTCTTCTATTAGACATAGGGTCTCTGGTCTAATTCCCAGATACCTACCCTCTTTTATGGAATAGGAATTCCTTAGGTACTTGAATGAAAAAATGGTTTTTCAGAGTTTTATCCAAATACATAAAAAATGTTTTTCAGAGTTTTATCCAAATACATAAAAAACAACTTGGGGTGCATTGTGTGTGTGCAGGAGGCAGGGGTGAAGCAAGCAGTCATTTTCTAAACATGAAAATGCAGTATCAAACATGTGGGTTTTATTTGAACATAGTAGATTTTCATTATTTATTCAAGGATTTTACATAGAACCTATGTCCCAAACCCATAACCTTGCCCAATGGCCCATATCCTCTGCACAAGTGCCTATTTGGTACCAAAAACCTTCTCATATTTGGAGTAGAAACTGAAAAGACAAAGGAGCTGCCAACATCATTAGGACAGCATCCAATTCGAGGAACATTTCTTCTGAGGGTAGTGGGCATTCACCTAGATGTTCAGGAATCCTGAAGGAGAATACATTCAGAAAGACATACTTTCTTTTCCACAGGGAGAACATTTTCTAACCTGTCCTCTAAACAGGTGGCTGAGATTTTGGAACAGGGCCAAACACTACTCTGCTGTGACTTAGGCTTAGCAAAGAAGCTGAAAATATCCTCACACATAGTCTAATTTTTGCTTCATGATTTCTATGAAAAAAGTTAGTCCAGGGCAGATGGTGTGGCTCAGTGGTAGTGTAGTTGCTTAGCATGCCTCAGGCCCTGGGTTGAATCCCTCACATCATAAAAATATAAAATAAAATAAAATAAAATGTATTAATCTGTGTCTTCATGTCACTAAGAGAAACCTTAATAAGGCAATGTATAACTGAACTTTGTGATCTACTTCAAATTTTTCTGAGAGCAGATTGAACCTCATAAGTTTGCCATTAGCAGAAGTTATGTTTACACCTTGGGAAATAGTATGCTTCTTCCAGAGCAGCCTGCAGAAGTAAAAGTGATAAGCAGCTAATGTAATGGGATTGGTATTTGAGGCAGCATTGGGCATCTGGGGGCCTGTGATACACACATGATTTGTTGGTAAAAGCTAGGACTTGACTCAAGATTCATACTTAGTAAGCAACTAATTTTAGTTCTGTTTCTATTTCCACACAGAAGACCTTCCCTTCTTGTGTGGGCCATCTCTCGCTACCCCAAGAATCATTCATTCATTCACTGATTCACTCAGTAAATTAGTACCTGCATTTGCAAGGTGTGATTCTATGGGCTGTTAAGAGATGATTTGACCAGACATGATGTGTACTTAAGATAATTAGTTGAGAGGGTGGAATCTAACCATAGAAGAACACATTACTTACATGACACTTGAAGAAATGCAGACAGACAATGCACTCCATCTTGTGAAGATTGAGCTGTCAAGAAACTAAGAATTTAAAAGATTTTAAGACCATTGTCTTCACTCCCTAAAGGCTGAAACAGAAAATACTAAAATTATTTGAACCAGTGAAAGCAAGGTGACAATATTAAAGATCATGGTGATATCACACACACATACACACACAAAGAGGGAGGGAGAGAGAAAAAACTGCTCATGAACAACATGGTGTGCACCAAATTTTTGAGATGAATGGAGGAAAATATATGTTGTTTGTTGGATTGTATGTCCTGGGAAAGGAGCTATTCTGAATGACAACTGTACGTACAGAGCACATTCAAAGGAAGGGCAAGTTTATCAGCATGAAAAAGAGTTCAAGATTGCTGGAGGAAATAAAAAAAAAACTGAGGGTAATTATTGGTAACGCCTTGATTTCTCTATCCTCTGGGATATACAATAGGATATTAATCTTCCTGAAACAGTGGCAGTCACATATTAAGGGACCAGTTGATGTTTATGATGATGATGTTTGGATAAATTGTCAAGGATGACTTATGATATAGAACAGAGGGAGAGCTGGTAAATATTTGAGGTTGTGGGCTACCAAAAGTGGTGATACTACTCAACACTGCCATTATAGCACAAAA
>PVHX01036585.1:0-10713 GCA_004024805.1 Geosciurus inauris
AAGGAAATATCACAACAGACACTACTGAAATACAGAGGATAATTAGAAACTATTTTGAAAATTTATACTCCAGTAAAATAGAAAACCCTGAAGACACTGACAAATTTCTAGAGGCATATGACCTACCCAAACTGAACCAAGAGGACATACACAACTTAAACAGATCAATTTCAAGCAAGGAAATAGAAGATGCCATCAAGAGCCTGCCAACCAAGAAAAGCCCAGGTCCAGGTGAATTCTCAGCTCAGTTCTACAAGACCTTTAAAGAAGAATTAATACCAATACTCCTCAAATTATACATATAATAATCCATGATGTTGTGTTTTACCTTATGAGAAAACACAGTTGAATGGGATTATTAGCCACAGGAAACACTCAAGTCAGGCCAGAGTATCACCTTGCACTGTATGCTGTTCTACTTTAGCAAATCCTTTCCTAATTAGAAGGTTAAGAAGGACCAGGAGGCCTTTTACTTATTCTTCCAATAACATGGATCATATTTATTTTTGCCCCTGGCATCATTGTTTGCATTCTGAAGAGCTTTAGTGTTAGTCCTTCAGCCAGAACTGTAGCCTTTCTTCTTTCATTCATTCAACAAATATTTGTGGAAGTCTATGCTGTGCCAGGTACATTTCTGGATATTTGGAATCTATCAGTACAGTTTTCCTGCAACTTGCTTTTATAAAGCAGTTACTACTTTTACAAAGTTGCTACCTTATCCTTTAAGACCTAAGAACTAGAAAAGAAGTTTAAAAACTTATGTGTGCTTTACATGTGAACAAAGAAACATTTCTTTCTTTTTTTGCTTAGACTGCTAGGAAACTCCATTTATTTTGAGCCTAAATAGAATGATTGTGTGAGGTCTGCATCCACTCTATTCTGATACTAATTTTTCCTTCTTTTCTAAATCCTTATCTTCCTATTTCATCTATATTTTTACTGGCTTTTTTTTCTTTCTTTCTTTTCTTTTTTTTGGTACTGGGGATTGGACTCAGAGGCACTCAACCACTGAGTCACATCCCCAGCCCTATTTTGTGTTTTATTTAGAGACAGGGTCTCACTGAGTGGTGTACCGCCTCACCCTTGCTGAGTCTGGCATTGAACTCTGATTCTCCAGTCTCAGCCTCCCAAAGTGCGGGGATTACAGGCGTGTGCCACCGCGCTGGCTTTTTTATTGGCTTTTTAAAGAATGTGCATTGCTTTGTTTCACCTATATTCTAATGTATTTATAAACTGCTTGTAATCTTAAATCTTTTATGAAGCTGGAGAAAAAAGATAAACACCATCATGGGGGAAAATTTTAGAATATGGTGTATTATTCAAACCCACTTACATGACCTCTTGAAAAAGCCAATGTTAAGAAAAGCTAAAAAAAGGGGGGAGGGCGGGACTTGTTCAATTTTGAGAAATGAAAACACAAAACAAAATAAACCTTCAACTAACTAAATGCAGTGATTTCTGACTAGATCCTGGCTCAAAAGAAAGTATCTACTATACAGAATTATTCTGAGAACAACTGAGGACATCTCAATATGGCCTGTGGAATTAGATAATATTAGTAAATGATTGTTAATTTTCTCAGAATTTGATTAATAACATTATGATTATGAAGGAAAATGTTCTCATTTTTAGAGACGCAAACTTAAGTATTTAGGGTGTAGTGTCCTGTCTGCAATTTAGCGATGATTCAGAGGAGTGTGTGTGTGTGTATGTATGTGTGTGTGTGTACATATATATGAATATATATTGCTTGTAAACATTTATGTTTTGATAAATCAAATATGACAATACGTTAAACGTTAAATTGTTGAGTCTGGCTATTGGGAAGTACTATTGAATCAGGAGGGATTAAATCTGGGGTTTATTGCTTTTGCCTCTGTTTATTATGACATCACCAGAAAACTAGAATTACTGCCATTCCAAAGCACCACGAACTCTCGCGATGGTATAGCCTGTAGGAGCGCGAAATGCGGTAGGAGGGGTGGAGAGAAAGACTAACTTCCGGCCTGGCCGTTGTCTGGGTGGCGCGGTCGAGTCATCGCTGGGCCTCACCGCTTGGTTTTTCTATTCCTTCCCCCCGCCCCGGTGCGGGGGGTCGAACGGCCAAGCTAGGCGGGAGGCGACTCGGCCCTTTCCTATCATTTTGTCTTGGTCAGCGACCCGTCTACCCGCGCTGGGGCCTGGGGTCCTTGGGGCCCGCGAGGCCCGGTCTGAGGGGCCTGGGCCTACCTCGGCCCGCCGCGGGGCCCCATGAGGCATAGCCTGACCAAGCTGTTGGCAGCCTCGGGCAGCGATTCCCCAACCCGCAGTGAGAGCCCGGCGCCGGCCGCGACCTGTTCGCTGCCCCCAGACCTGACCCGGGCGGCAGCAAGGGAGGAGGAGACGGCAGCGGCCGCATCGCCTGGCCGCAAGCTACTGCACCGCGACGAGGGCGAGTTGGAGGCTGGGAGGGGGAGCCGCGGCGGCGTGGCCGTGCGCGCGCCCTCGCCCGAGGAGATGGAGGAAGAGGCTATTGCCAGCGTTCCCGGGGAAGAAACGGAGGACATGGACTTTCTGTCTGGGCTGGAACTGGCGGATCTGCTGGACCCCAGGCAGCCGGACTGGCACCTGGAACCCGGGCTCAGCTCGCCTGGGCCTCTCTCCTCGTCTGGCGGAGGCTCCGATAGTGGCGGCCTGTGGAGAGGGGACGATGACGACGAGGCTGCGGCCGCTGAGATGCAGCGGTTTTCTGACCTGCTCCAGAGGCTATTAAACGGTATTGGAGGCTGCAGCAGCGGCAGTGACAGTGGCAGCGGGGAAAAGAGGCGGAGAAAGTCCCCAGGAGGAGGAGGCGGTGGCGGCAGCGGCAACGACAACAACCAGGCGGCGACAAAGAGTCCCCGAAAGGCGGCGGCGGCCGCTGCCCGTCTTAATCGGCTGAAGAAGAAGGAATACGTGATGGGGTTGGAGAGTCGAGTCCGGGGACTGGCAGCCGAGAACCAGGAGCTGCGAGCCGAGAATCGGGAGCTGGGCAAACGCGTCCAAGCACTGCAGGAGGAGAGTCGCTACCTACGAGCAGTCTTAGCCAACGAGACGGGACTGGCTCGCTTGCTGAGCCGGCTGAGCGGCGTGGGACTGCGGCTGACCACCTCGCTCTTCAGAGACTCGCCCGCCGGTGACCATGACTACGCTTTGCCGGTGGGAAAGCAGCAGCAGGATCTGCTGGAAGAGGACGACTCAGCGGGAGGAGTGTGTCTTCATGTGGACAAGGATAAGGTGTCGGTGGAGTTCTGCTCGGCGTGCGCTCGGAAGGCGTCGTCTTCTCTTAAAATGTAGGGTCAAGTAATCTGCTCTTTATCCGCGTTTACCCCTTTCAACTCCCTTACACCATGTAAAACACCTTAGTGGGACATCTTCACTGGACACATTACAGAGGAGGAAAAAAAGTAATAATGAATCTTTTAAGTGTTTAGCTAAAAGCATGAATGTGACACTGTAACCAACTCCTAATGATAACCTGTGACTATTAAATCTCTCTGACAGTTTCTTTTTTAGGTGATTTCCTTCCTGCCAGGCTCCGTTGTAGGGGTTACAGAACAGTCGTTCCCGCCTCACAACCTGGTAAGGATCCATCTCTTCACGTAACGCTCATGCTCTGCTGCTTAGTCTACTTTAATGGGCAACATCTCAATTTGTGTGTGTGTGTGGTTTTTTTTTTCCTTGTTTGGAAGGTGGGAGGGGTATCTAATTTGGGCCCTGTCCACCCTGGAAACAGACTTGTGCTGGTCAATGTATTTAAGATGCTTCTTCTGGTTGAAATAGCTGTTAATGTGTCCCCTTGTTCAGACTTGCGTGTACCTAGCTCTTCTGTCCCCAGTGTGGACATGGCCTTGGATGACATCGGTTCCAACTGTACACTGAAACCTGCTTATAGAGATACAGTTTGGAGACAGTGAAACAGGTGAAGTTGAATGGAAGTTCCGAGTTGTACAAGGTGCAAATTGGAATTCCAAATTTAGAACAACTTTTCAGAGGTTGACAAATATTTGAGGCATGCACAAATGTGATAGCGTTTTTTGCTGGAGATGACAGAAATCTCTTAAATATTCAAGAATGCCTTTTAGTTTTCAGTAGATGATATAGAAATACAATCTATTCAGATTTTACAGATTTTAATTTCTCACCATTAGAAAAGTTGGAAATTAACATACTTCTGTGTTTTAATTAATTGGATGAAGAATAAGAATGGCTAATGAAATGTTTTTTTTTGAGGACCAGCGCAGTGATTATCCTGTCACTGTGTATGAATAAATTGTTGAACGCCTTTATTTTTGTTGTATTAAAATTTTAGGTTAAATTTTTGTATGTATGATTAGGTATTGAAGGTTGTGAAATGTGAATGAAAAAGTGTAAAGTGAGGCTTCACAAAGAATCTTACTCTCTATTTGAAAAGTATTTACTGTATTTAAAAGTACTTTTGAGTGGTTCTGGCCACTTAATGATATGATTTGATGCTATTTTTCCAAAGAAGGAACATATTCTTGCCTTTAAGTACTCTTTATTGATGTCCTTCAGTGTAAGAGGCAATAAATTCTTTGTGAAACATCACTGTTTGATAAAGTATATACGTATTTAGCATCCTTGTTTTTCTTTGTGCTAAAGTGGATACAGCTGTTGGGGCAGAAGAGACGGGACCAGCTGCTGGCCACATTTCCTGCTTTATTTTAAAAGGTAGTATAAGAAATGAGGAAAAAGAGGTAACATCAGGGCTTCTGCTGTCTTTTATTTTTAAAATGTTCATAATTAAAAAGTATTTTCCAGCAGTCCAAAGATGTAAGTTATCTTACACATGTTTTATTTTGTTGTTATTTGGTTATGGAAATGGACTCTTTGTTCTTGCACAACTGTAAATGTTTTGTTGCTAGATAATACAGTTTGAGACCTATATCGGTCTCTGGTTTCCAGTGCATCACAGCATATTCTGTAAAAATCATCTACTGCACTTCAGCATGAATGGGTAGTAGCGAAACTCACAACTTGGAATAATGAACCTGCTTATATAAGGGCAGGAGCAAGCCCCTCACAATGCAGCTGCATGGATTTTTAGTGCCTACTGAATTTTTTATATATATATATTACAAGTATATATATATATGTACACACACACATACACACACACACACACACATATATATATAAACCAAAAGTAATTGGAAAAGATTATTTGAAATGACTAATTTGTGCTATCTTTATGAAATATGTTAAATGTAGCTTTTTGAAAGAGAAGCCTTGAATTGAAATTCAACTAATACTTGAACATTTTTGTATATATTTCTTTGTATATAATTTTGTGCAGTACCAATGACAAAAATACGGTGTCATAATAAAACCAGGTTTGTTGATCTTTCAGTTATGGGCTCAAAGAATTTATTCATCTCTAACATGACCTTGGAAAATAATGAATGAAAATAGGGAAAAATGATTGTTGTTAATACTGGCTATGGGTCTTAATCAAAAGGTTCTGGAAGCAGTAAGTTTGTTTTTCTAAAAAGTATACCATTCCCTTGGAATAATTTCTTCCTAACATCCTTGCTTTTACTGCATTATTTGAATTTGGGGACTGGGAGAAACAGTAGTCAAAGCTTTCTGAATTGGGATGTTTTGAAGTTCCAAGTATAGATTTTTAGAATGTCATTTTATAAATGGCAATTTTGAGGATTTGATTAAGAACTTTTGAAAATGGAAAGATTAGTATGGCCTATTTTTAAAGCTGCTTTGTTAGGTTTCTTGTGTTTTATTAACTGTCTTTTCTCAGTTTCCATTTCATTATTTCTTTTCTAGTTTTGGTGACTTAGTGATTTTGTCATTTTTTACATCAACTCATGGTCTTGTTTTTACATGGTAATTGCATGTATTTAGGACCTATCTAACAGGGCTTTAAATAAATTTGGTCATATTTATGTGTAAGCACATTTTACTGTAAATGTTTGGGTTTCTGAATTTATAACAGATGTTTATTTCAGTATGTAGTAAACAGTATCTTAAAGTGTCCTATTCACTATTTGTTAATTAAAAAAGTTATGATTAATATGAAACTGTTGTCTTACTATTTTTAGAAAATTGTGTTCTGAATGATTAGTATTTGGATAAAGGAGATTTCTGGAATATAAAATGATTGTTTTGACATTTTCAGGTTTGGTTATGTTTACTTTAATGGTTAGAAACAATTTAGTGTTTGGGGAACTTTTTTTCCCTTTTTTTCCCCCCTCTTAATTGTACCTGTATGGTAAAATGATACAGACTAGACTAAAGATGTAATTTTTGAATACTTGTCTTCCTATGGTGGCAGGAATTCATACATTAATTGAACTAACACATCATATTGACCTATTTCTATCATATTGACTTACTGTTTTCTGCACTTCCTTGACAAGACTTAACTAAAATGTAGTCACACCTCTGATATATCCAAAGAAGTGTTCAAAATATTTTAAATATTTGTGCATTTTATAATCACTAAATTAATCTCTCTCTCTTCTCTTTAAACAGCTTAGCAGTATCTGCAAAAACGAATCTTTTCCTACAACCTGTTAACTGACTGGACTGATGATAACAAAGTAATTGTGGGAGCCATGTCGGTCAAAAATTTGGCATCTGCTGAAAAAAAATGAATGCCATTTTCAAGTTCCCAAATTACTTCTATACTGATTTCACTTTCCAGAAATGGAGATATGAAAAGATTCTCTGGAATGCTTGAAAGACTTAATAGAAATATATGAGACTTAAGTTAATTTTGGAACAAAATTATACTTTTCTTTCATGGGAGTGATACTCAGTTCTTTGCAAACTTTTTAAACGTTGTAACCATTGGAGAAGAGAATTATAGTATTTCATCGAGAAATATATTAGATTCTTTACATTATCAAGAGCACATTCTATGGAATTACATATAGTGGACTAGAATTACATAAACAGGCAAAGCATATAATGAGTTTGTATTTATTTCCTGGAACATAAGAGCTAATTTGGAGGACAGACAGACATCTTGCTGAGTAGAATATAAAAGTTAATGTAAAGTTCTTAACTATAAAGAGTAGTCTGTTTAAATAGATATATTGATTTGTCTGTATATTTTGAAAAAGTTGATTATGATAAAATGTATGGGTAGTTAATTGCAATTTAGGGTAATACTTAGGATGTGTGGATTCTGAGATTTTGGATTCTTGAGCTTTTTCTGAGTAACTTTTTTTTTTTTAATATTTTGAGGTTTCTGATGAGTTTTTACTGTTTTATATTAAAATCTATAGTGTTATGTAAGGGCTTTAGTATTCTGGACAATGGGAGTGGCTTTTTCGTGGCATATGGTTGTTTTAATCAAAATATTTTTCTGGTTTATTGTAAGTGTGAAAAAACCTCAAACTGGATTGTTTTATCTCATTTTGTTGGGTTAATACATTTTCTCACCTGGTCTAGACTGTCATTTTAATGATTCACTTGGGAATTGTATAGATGATAGAAGAGGGAAAGGGTAGGAAATTGGCTCTTATTTCACCGTAGCTTTGAAATTGGCCTTTTGTGTGGTATTATTCAAAAAGTCTACCTAAGTTTCTTATACTCTAAATATATTTAGTGCCTGTAAAGCCAAACAGTAAAAATCACTCCCACGGACATATACTTAAGTAGCTAGTGCTCCTAAAGGACAGGTGATTCTGCAACTAAAGTTTAGGTGCCAGTACTTTTTGGTGAGCCTAAATACCTATTACTTTGATAGAACAAAATTGGATAATTTGCCAATAATGAGTGATTTTCTTTTTAATACATAGTTAAGCAGTTTTAAAGGTATAAATTAAGGATCTCACCAAATTAATCTGATGACTCTTCAAAGTTTAGGATGTAGTAAGATACTTGCAAGTCTTTATTCCCCCTCTCCACTCACTGTCAATATAGTTTTGAGACCTTCCTAAATGTTTATATATTTTTTTCCTGAGCTTTTTTTCATTTAGTTACCATCTAAACGAGAAGTTCAAAAGGGAAGGTCTTCCATTAGAAACTTTGAGAATGCTGTTTGGTCAGCGTACTATTTTTCATATTTAAAGTTGGTATACTTTTATGTATAGTCTCAATATTCACCCACTCACTCCCTCTTGTTTTTTGTTGACCTAAAATTACTTACTAATTTTGCTTAGTTTTCACAAGATTGAAGATTTAAAAGTCTGGGCACTAATTACTTGGGACATTGTATAATTCTTTTAATATAACAATTTATTGATAGCCCAGCTTTCCTTAGAATGTGCTTCCAAATTGTTTCATGTATTTCCATGAGGTCAATTTCCTAAATCACTCTGACTTTTCAACGTTTATGAAATGTTTAGTGTGCACCCTTCAAAGACATGTAACTGTACAAAGTGTATTGTAAAAGATTTTAAACAGTCTGTCTATCCTGACTAGACTGAGATATGAAGAATACTTTCTTAATGGAGGCAGTGTTCTTTAGATCTTAGCTAAGAATAAGCTTCTTTAAGTTGTAAAGCAGTCACAGCAGGTTCACATGTCATATTTGCCTTCTGAACAAAAATTCTGGCAGATTTGTAGCAACAGACTAAACATGATTTATTGCCTATGTTGCCCATTTCTTCTGATTAAAAATATGATTTGAGAAATATGTAGCAGAGGATAGATGTTAGAAATCCTTTTTGACTACAGAAACCATTATTGAAGATTATACCCATTTACAGATGGTATACTAGGGAGTATTATGGAACAGTTAAAAATAGTAAGGAAATGATTTGTAATAAATTTTCAGTGTAGAGTTTATTTTTTAAAATATTTATTTTTTAGTTGTAGATGGACAGAATATCTTTATGTGGTGCTGAGGATTGAACCCAGTGCCTCATGTGTGCTAGGCGAGTACGCTACCATTGCGCCATAACCCCAGCCCAAGTTTCTTATTTTTGAAGTAAGGAATTTTAATTATTTTCACTGAGATAAGTAGAACTCTGCTTTAAAAGTGATAGAATGTAGATAAAATGGAGAACTTCCATCAAAGAACCTTTACTGCTGATATTTTACCTTGTAAAAGAATGAGGCAATTTCTTTGACCTTTTAAATTTTATACATACTTTTTTTTGTACTAGGGATTGAACTTGGGTGCTTAACCACTGAACCACATCTCACACACACCCCCTGCCTTTTTAAAATTTTGAGACAGGGCCTTGCTAAGTTGCTGAAGCATGTGGAGATGTGGTGAACTTGCTATCTTCCTGCCTGTCTCTCAAGTTGCTGGGATTTCAGGTGTGCGCTGCTGTGTCTGGCTTTTCTTCTTAGTTGTAAAAGTGAAGTATATTTATGATAGAAAACTTGAGAAATCCAGAAAGGAAGCAAATAAAATCACTTGTAACTATAACCCAGAGGATAGTCACAGTAAACATTGTGCCATATTACCCTGTCCCTTGTGCAGATTTGTGTGTGCACACATGCAGGGTTTTTGGTATCATTTCTTATATTTAAAATACATTTTATGTGCCTACTCAAAGAACAAATCTTTGCTTTTTGAAAAATTGAAAATGTATTTTGTTAAGTCACTTGAATTTTAAATTTTGGCAGCTACTTTCTTTAAATAGGCTAAGAGCATAAGATACTTAACATTTAAGTCACTATTTGGAAGGAGTAGTTGATGTGAACAGGAATATGATAGTGGATGGGATTTAATATTTGACTTTTTACTCTTCTGTGCTAACTTGCTTCGTAAGAAGGTGCTGGTCTAGATGTGCATTGTCCAATAAGACAATGTAGACGTGTATCCACACTTCAATTGCTAGGGGCTAACCAAGAGAATGAGGATATCTAACATCACAGGTTGGACAATGCTGATTCAGGTTTTGTCATAAAAGAAAATGGTTTAAAGAACTATAATGAGAAATATTGGAAGAATAGAACAAGATCACCTTTCAAAATTTAAATGATCTTAGCAAATGAATCCATGAAGATATTTCAGAAAGCCAAACGAAGCAACAGGATATACAGCTATCATTTGAGTGCCTGATGTGTCAGGTGCTATTAGGTAATTTATGTATGTAACTGATGAGGGTACTGAGGATTAGAAATTAGTTAACTTGCTTACTACATATATACTAAAAAGAGTGGTTCAAGTCTCTGATGATAAAGACCTACCCACAATAGAAAGCTTTAAAAGATAAGACTGTTTATATCTTATAAAAAGAGAGCTTTCTGAGAGTACAGAAGAGCATTGATGTCCTGAGGAAAGTTATAAGTCCTAAAATTTTATGGGTTAATGATACCCATGGAAACACTCTGAACTGAGGAAACAAAGTAAAAGTAACATTTGCTATATATTGATTTTTGTTTTAATTTTCCTGTTTGACTTTGAAGTCTTCATTGAAAATTGCTGTATTTTTTCCCTTGTTACAGTACAAATTCAATGCTTAATGTATCAAGTGGGCGTCTTTACTCAGTCCAGCCTTTGTTGCCCTGTGTGTAGCTTTTTGTTGTAGGTTCCACAGTTATTAGAGACACAGTTTATCTTTGCAATTTTATTTTTGTATACACATTTGCTTAAAGTCAGTGAATTTCTAGGCCAGGTTCAGGTAACTGAAGGGCCTTTATAAGTACTTTATATTGTCTAGACCCAAGATATGCTGCAAACATTGTCTGAAGTAAAATGGGAAATAACATCTTTCTGAAGATAGGCTTAGAAATTTTAATCCAGTAAGTTAT
>PVHX01036586.1:0-10711 GCA_004024805.1 Geosciurus inauris
CAAAAAAAAAAAAAAAAAAAAAAACCAAACAAACCAAAAACTAATAGATCAAGGAACTGTCTAAATCAGTGATTCTCAACCTTGATGACACAATACAATCACTTATATAGCTTTTAAAATCCTGATACTCAGGTTAATTACCAGACCAATCAGAAATCCTGGGGATAAGCCTTAAAAATCAGTATGGTTTAGAACTCCACAGAAAATTCCAATGTAGAGCAAGACTGGAAATTATTGATAACAAAAATCTTATTTGGCTAAGAACAAACTCTTCTTACCTATTTCTACCAGATTGTCTTACAGTGGGACAAGGAAAGTTCAAAATAAATGCAATATCAAGAACCTCTGGGCCATGAGGTCAAGAAAGAAGAGATTAATATGACCTCCTAAACAGTTATAACAAAAGGTAAAGTGTGATCAAAGGCTCTCCTCTAGTCTCTATTTTGGCAGATTCAGCCTTTTCTGAATGCCTGAGTATGTATTTCAATATAAAATGTCATTTATTTTATCCAGTAAGGTACCTAAAGGACATTGGAAGAGGCCCAAATGTTGCTAAGTGAACATTAAAAGTGACTTATTAAGACTTATCCATATAAGAGAATAAAGTCAATTGAATGCCCAAATAAAACCATTATTCCCAGACAGCCATATGAGTTGTGTCTGTGTTACTAGGACCAACCCACTGGAGTTTTGAGTTCTGAGCACAGGTAAAGTAAAGCTAAGAATTGTTTTCTGAAGAATGAGGACTAAAAATGGGATGAATATGAGATTATTTGTATCTTTAGCAGAAATTAATTATACCCTGGATCTAATTCCTCCTATTGACTTAGGCAGAATTTACTGTGACATATTGGTCATGACATACAGGTAATATTGGTATACAGAATCACATTAACTCTTTCTGGTTACTAGAGAACATGATATTGAATTGCCAATCTAATGAAGAAGGCCTTACAGATCCCCAAATGTCTCTGTTTTCTTATCTGACAAAAGGCTAATGGAGCAGCTGGGGTTGTGGCTCAGTGGTAGAGTGCTTGGCTAGCACATGCGAGGCAACTGGGTTCAATACTCAGCACCACATAAAAAAGTAAATAAATAAAATAAAGCTATTGTGTTCATATACAACTAAAATATTTTTTAAAATGGCTGGTGGATTTCCATGCATTGATGCAGAGTAAAGAATGGAGAATGCAGAAAACCTACTTTTGTCCATGGAGGTAGGACATATATCCCATGTTCCCTAGGTTAAGGTTTGACTAAAGGCTGATGAAAAGTTATCTATAGAACTGACTCTAAAGAACTGACCAGGGAAGAAGGGACCAGGACCAGGGGTGTTCTACAGCTGACTTGCACTAGTTCACTGGCTCTGATTATATGAATCTCCTAATTTTGAATTCAGCAACATCACATTGATATCTTCAAATCAGCCATGGTGGTAATATTTATACAACATAAATTGGCAAATGCTGCAAATCAACACCCTCCATCTTCCTTCTCCCAGAAAGCTGGTTGTTAAATATTTACCATCAAACTAGGCCTTGAAATACAACCAAACAAGCTGGGTCTGAGAGATGCATGATGAATGAATGAGGAATGTGTTCCTTGGAGAAGAGAAGACTTGAGTGGACATAATTGCTGTCTATGAGGTGAGAGCTCAGGTACCATCTTTATTTATCTGAGGGGAAAATCAGAACCACTGTGCACGTTTGCATGTGGCAGGGAGGATTCCATGGAAGCTGGATTCAACTCAATATTTAAAACATATTAATGTTCCATAATATTCAAAGATGAAAATTTATCTTAGGAAGTAGTGAACTTTCCCATTAAGTAAGCAAACAAAGCTTGAAGGATCTCTAGGAAGATGTATTGCAGAGAAATTTTAAGTATTAGATAGTAGACTGGATTGGACTATATAAACTCTAAGATCTCTTCCCACCCTGAATTAGTTTTCATTTTTTTGAAAACTAATTGATGGATTTAGAAGAATTTAAAGTGGTCTTATCACTGCTATTGGTTCAAAATCATTGTGAGGAAAAATACTTGGTAAGAACTGAAGGGTAGATTTTCACCCCATTCACAGCATCTTCCTTCCAATTGGTTGGCTTAATTTCTCCCCATTTATCACATAGCAGTAAATAATGAGAACATAGGCAGAGAAAAAGTGTCCTCATATGTCATTTAAAAAATTCTTTCTCTGCTATAGATGGATATTATTAAAGAGAATCTTTCCTCTGCTTGATTGTATGTACCTTAGAAGAGAGTTTAAAAGATACATTTTTGTCAAATGCCTCTGAATCCTAAAATGTCACCCAAAAGGGTTTCCCAAAATGCATTGATACAAGTATTCTTCTCAAGCCAGGAGAAAAAAAAAACTCATTAAATTAATCAGGCTGTATAAATAATTGTAGTATAGTAAGAAGAGTAGTTATATGTTTACATTGATTGAAATTATTCCATACAGTCTTCTCAAACATGGAAGTAATAAAAAATAAACATGAAAGAAACAGAGGAGTTCTGGAATATTAAATATCTTTTCTTAGAAGCTTCTTATGGTTCTCTTTAGTCCACTGACTGCTTTTACTAGGCCAATTATGATTTTTTTTATGCCACAAGGCACATGGATTAGTAATGGTTTCTATGGTTTAGACAATTATATACCTACATGGGATATTTGAGGTATTCACAGGGTAAAGGCAGCAGACAATCTGACTTCTCAAATACCTCTCTCCTTTACCCCCATCCATGTGGTTGTTGATAGAATGTGTTTTGGTGTATATACAAATTGTAGAATGATCACATTAGTGTAATATATCTCAATTCACATATTTATTGTTTATTTGTAGTGAGAACATTTAAAATCTACTCTTAGCAGTTTTAAAATATGCAATGTTATTACTAACTGTAGTCACTGTGCTGTACAATAGATCACCAGAACCTATTCCTCCTGTTTAAATAAACTTTGTACCTTTAGGTCAACATCTATCCTTTGCTGGTCCACCTACCACCCTCATCTTCTTGTAACCACAATTAGACTCTTTGTTTCTGAGTTCTACTTTTTAGATGCCACAGGTAAGCAAGATCATCTTTTATGTTTTTTTTATGCCTGACCTATTTCTTTTAGCATAATGTCCTATATATTCTCCTGTGTTGTCACAACTCTTGGCTATTGTGAATAATGCTGCAATGGACATGATAGTGCAGATATCTCTTTGATATATTAATTTCAATTCCTTTGGATGTATACACAATAGTGGGATTACTAGGTCATATGGTGGTTCTATTTTTAGTTTTTTGAGAATTTTCCATTCTGGTTTCCATAATGATTGTATTAATTTGCATTCATACCAACAATGTATAGAGTTTCCTTTATTCCATATCCTCACCAACACTTATGGTTCATTTTGTTGATAACAGGCATTGTAAACATGAGGTGACATCCCACTGTGGTCAATTTTCATTCACCTGATGATTAATGATGTTGACCATTTTTCATATACCTGTTGGCAATTTCTATGTCTTCTTTTGAGAAGTATCTGTTTAGGTCCATTGCTCATTTTAAAATCAGGCTATTTGTTTTCAAGTTACTGTGTAGTTTGTATTCCTTATAGAATTTGAATACAAGCAACTTATCAGTATGGTTTGCAAATATATTCTCTCGATCTGGCTTGTCTCTTCACTTTGATGTTTCTTTTGCTGTACAACAGCTTTTTCAATTCTATTCAGCTCTATTTGTCTATTTTTTGCTTTTGTTGCTTATGCTTTGAGGGTTATATTGAAGGAATCATTTCTTAGACCAATGTCATGATGCTTTTCCCCTATATCTTCTTCTAGTACTTTCATAGTTTTAGGTCCTACATTTAAGTCTTTTATCCATTTTTGTGTTGATATTTCTATATGGTGTGAGATAAGGATCTAATTGCATTCTTCCATATGTGGATATCCAGTTTTCTCAACACTATTGAAGAGACTGTCCTTTCCACACTGTATGTTCTTGACACTTTTGTCAAAAAGCAGGAGTAAATGTATGCATTTATTTCTGGGCTTTCTATTCTATTTGTCTGTATGTATGTTTGAATTCTAGTGTTATGGTCTTTTTATTTCTCTAGTTTTATAGTATATTTTGAAGTCAGGTAGTGTCATGCCTTCAGTTTTACTCTTTTTTTCAAGACTGCTTTCACTTTTCAACACATTTGTGGTTCCATGGGAATTTTAGGATTTTTTTCCATTTACATGAAAACTGTCATTGAAATTTGGACAAGGATTGTATTAAATGTGTAGATTGATTGGGGGTAGTATGGAAATTTACACAAAGTTATATCTTCCAATCCATGAGCACAGGATAGTTTTCCATGTATTTACATCTTCTTCAATATTTTTATCAGTATTTTATAGATTTTAGTGTTGAGATCTTTCACCAACATGGTTAAATTTATTCCTAAATTTTAAACTTTGTATATATTTTACTATTCCTATACTTAGTAAAATATTCCTAACTATTTCACTTTTGTATATGGGATTTTTTCTTTTCTTTTTCAGAAAGTTCACAGTTAGTGGATAGAAATATACTGATTTTCATATATTGAGTTTATATCCTACAACTTTTTAAAAATATGTATTTTTAGTTGTAGATGGACACAATATCTTTATTTTATTTATTTTTATGTGATGCTGAGGATCGAACCCAGTGCCTCACACATGCAAAGCAAGTGCTGTACCACTGAGCCACAATCCCAGCCCCTATCCTGCAACTTTTACTAAAGTTGTTCATTACACTTAACTGTTTCTTGAAGGATTCTTTTTTTAAAATATTTTTGTTAGATGTTGATGGACCTTTATTTTATTCATTTATTTATATGTGGTGCTGGAAATTGAACCCAGTGCCTCACACATACATGCTAGGCAAATGCTCTACCACTGAGCTAAAACCCCAGCCCCTCTTTTTTTTTTTTTAAATTTATTTTTTTTTAGTTGTAGATGGATGCAATATCTTTATTTATTTTTTATGTGGTGCTGAGGATCGAACCCAGTGACTCACACATGCGAGGCAAGCGCTCTACCACTGAGCCACAGCCCCAGCCCCTCTTGAAGGATTCTTTAGGAGTTTGAATATGTAAGACAATTCATCTACAAACAGGAACAATTGATCTTCTTTCTTTCCAATTTGGATGAGTTTAAATTTTTTCCCTTGCCTAATTTCTCTGGCTGGGACTTTCAGTATTATGTGGAACAGAAGTGATGAGAGTGGGTGTCTTTATCTTGTTCCTGATTTTAGAGAAAAAGCTTATAGCTTTTCACTGTTTAGTATTATTAGGTGTAGTTTTGTCATATGGGACCTTATTTTGTTGAGGTATATTCCTTCTGTACAGAATTTGTTGAGAATATTTGTCAGGAAGGGATGTTAAATTATGGTAAAGGCTTTTTCTACATCTAAAAATTTCTTTTTTCATAGTGATCTCATCTGGCTTTGAGGGTAATGCTGACCTGATAACATCAGTTTGGAAGTATTCTCTTTTCTTCAATTATTTGGAAGAGTTTTTGAAGGACTGATATTAGTTCTTCTTTAAGTGTTTGGTAGAATTAAACAGGAAAATCATCAGATCTTGGGCTTTTCTTTTTTTGTTTTTTTTTTAAATATATTTTTAGTTGTAGATGGACACAATACCTTTATTTAATTTATTTTTTTAATGTGGTGCTGACGATCAAACCCAGTGCCTCACATATACTAGGCAAGCGCTCTACCACTGAGCTACAACCCCAGTGCCTGGGCTTTTCTTTGATGGGAGATTTATTGCTGATCCAGTCTCCTTGTTATTTATCTGTTAAGATTTCCTATTTCATCATGGTTCAGTTTTGGTAAGTTGTATGTGTCTAGGAATTTATCTATTTATCCTAAGGTATCTAACTTATTGGTATGTTATTGTTTATAATAGTTTCTTATGACCTTTTATGTTTCCATTGAAGCAGTTTTAATGTCTCCATTTACATTTCTGATTTTATTTCAGTTTTATCTTTTTTTCTTAGTGTGTTAGCTTTGTATTGTGTGACAAATATCTGAGACAAATAACTTAATGGGAGGAAAGATTTATTTTGTTTTATGGTTTCAAAGTTTTCAGCCCTTGGTCAGCTACTTCACTGTATTTGGGCCTGTGGTGAGGAAAAATATCATGGCAGGGAGCATATGATTTAGCAAACCTGCTCACCTCTTGGCAGATAGGGAGTGGGGAGAGAGATACACACACACACACACACACACACACACACACACAGAGACAGAGAGGGGCATACCAGGATTTTAATATACTTTTCAAGGAAACACTGCCAATAACCTACTTCCCCCAATGAGACCCCACCTCTAAAATTTTCGCCATCTCCCAATAGCCCATTAAGTTATGAATCCATAAATGGATCAATCCATCCATGAGGTGAAAGCCCTCATGATCCAATGATCTCCCAAAGGTTCCACCTCTGAGTATTGTTGCACTGGGTAACAAGCCTTGAGATTTTTTTGGGACATTTAGAATCCAAACCATAGCATTTAATTAGTCTAGCTGAAGGTTTGTTGATTTTGTTTATATTTTTCATAACCCAACTCTTGGTTTTGTTGATATTTTCTGTTGTTTTTCTAGTGTCTATTTCAGTTTTTCCAATCTGATCTTTATTGTTTCCTTCCTAATTTTGGGCTTAGTTTGTTCTTTTTCTAGTACTTTGAGTTGTAATATTAGGTTGTTTATCTGAAATCTTCATTTTCTGATCTAAGCATTTATTTTGCCATAAATTTCCTTCTTAGAACTGCTCTTCTTGCATCCTATACAGTTTGGTGTGTTGTGTGTCCATTTTAATTCGTCTCATGATATTTCAAAATTTCCTTTTTAACTTCTTTGACTCATTGGTTATTCAGGAGAATGTTATTTTATTTCCATGAATTTGTGATTTTTTTGAAATTCCTCCTGTTATTGATTTCTAGTTTCATACCATTGTGGTCAGAAAAGATACTTCATATGATTTCAATCTTCTTAAATTTGTTAAGATTTGTTTTGTGGCCTAACATGTGATCTGTCCTGGAGATTTTTCCATGTGCTCTTGAGAAGAACGCATGTTTTGCTATTGTTGGATGGAATGTTCTATATGTGTCTGTTAGGTCCATTTGTTCTAAAATGTAGTTCAAGTACATTTTTCCTTATTGTTTTTCTATCTGGATGATCTGTTAATTGTTGAAAGTGTCATACAGTTGTCCCCTAATATTAGTGTATTGCTGTCTTTTAATCCAGATCTATTAATATATGTTTTATATATTTGGATGCTCCAATGTTGAGTGCATATATTTTATAATTGTTATATCTTCATGAAGAGTTGACTCCTTCATTATTATATAATGGCCTTCTTTGTCTTGTTTTATAATTATTACTTAAAATATTTATTATCTGATATACATATAGCTACTCCTGCTCTCTTGTGGTTTCTCTTAGGGTATCTTACTAAGTTTTCACTTTCAATCTATGCATGCCAATAAAGGTTAGGTGAGTCTCTTGTGAGCAATATGTAGTTGAGTTTTTTTTTATTCATTTAACTATTCATTGTCTTTTGATTGGAGAATTTAATCCATTTATATTCAAAGTAATTATTAATAAAGACTTATTGCTGTCATTTGTTAATTGTTTTCTAGGTCCTTTGTTCCTTTCTTCTTCTCTTGCTGTCTTTCTTTTTATTAATCATCTTTTTCTAGTAGTCTGATTTATTTTCTCTCTTCTTATCTTTTGCATATTGACTGTAGGGTTTTGATTTGTGGTTGCCATGAAGCTGACCTCAAAATTTTTTTAAATATAACTGGCTATTTTAAGCTGAGAACACCTTAATTTTTATCACATAAACTAACAATACATTTTTATCACACCCCTTTCCACATTTTATGCCTTTGGTATCACAATTTACATTTTAATTACTTAAACCCTTTAAAAATTATTATAGCTATTATTATTTTAATGGTTTTGTTTTAACCTTTGTATTAAGATATTAGTAATTTGTGCTTCACCATTACAGTATGAGTATCCTGAAGTTGAATGTTACAAATTAGTATATATTTTTCAGTTTGAAGAACTCCTTTCAGCATTTCTAGTAATACAGATATGGTAGTGATGAATTCCCTTAGCTTTTTTAAAAACTATTTTTTAGATGTTGATGAACTTTTATTTATTTATTTGTTTATATGTGGTGTTGAGAATTGAACTTAGTGCCTCACACATGTGAGGCAAGCACTCTACCACTGAGTCATAGCCACAGCTTCGAATTCCCTTAGCTTTTGTTTGTCTGGGAAAGTCTTTATCTCATCTTCATTTTTGAAGGAAATCTTTACTGGGGTATAATATTCTTGGGTGGCAGGTTTTTTTTTCTGTAGCACTTTTTTTTTTTTTTAAACTTTTTCTAGTTGTAGATGGACACAATGTCTTTATTTCATTGCTTTTGTATGTGGTGCTGAGGATCGAACCCAGGGCCTCACGCATGTGAGGCAAGCGCTCTACCGCTGAGCTACAATCCCAGCCCCTCTGTAGCACTTTTAATATGTCATTTCACTTTTTCCTAGCTTGTAAGTTCTCTGCTGAGAAATTTATTTTCAGTCTTATTAGAAGTGCCTTACAAAGAATTTTCATTTTTTTCTTGTTTTGAGAGTCTTCTCTTTGTCTTTTTTTAAAAAATGGACACAATACTTTTATTTAATTTATTTATTTTTATGAGGATCGAACCCAGTGCCTCACACATGCAAGGCAAGTGCTCTACCACTGAGCCACAACCATAGCCCTTCTCTTTGTCTTCGATCTTTCCAACTTAATTATAATATGTCTTGGTGTATTCTCATTTGATTGAATCTGTTTGGAGGCCCTTGACCTTCCTGTACCTGGGTATTTACATAACTTTTCAGCTTTGAAAAGTTTTCCATTATTTTTTATTTTATTTTATTTTATATTTTTTGGTACCGGGTATTGAACTCAGGCACTCGACCACTGAGCCACATCCCCAGCCCTATTTTGTGTTTTATGTAGAGACAGGGTCTCACTGAGTTGCTTAGAGCCTCGCCATTACTGAGGCTGGCTTTGAACTTGCGATTCTCCTGTCTCAGCCTCCCTAAGTTCTGGGATTACAGGCTTGAGCCACCACACCTGGCTTCCATTATTTTTTAAATAAACTTTCTACTCTTTCTCTTTTCCTCTTTAACTTATATAAGTCACTAATTTTTTCTTTTTGATGCTTACACATAGTCTTATAAACTTAATTCATTCTTTTTTATTCTTTTCTCATGCTATTTTCAAATAACTTATCTTTGAATTCACAGTCTTCCTTCTGTTTGATCAGTTTGGCACTTGATGCTCTCTATTATGTTTTTCATTTTGTTTATTGCACTTTTCCACCCCACAATTTATGTTATGTTTAAAAAATAGTTTAAATCTTTTTATTAAAAGGGCTGATAAGTATATGAAAAATAACATCACTAATCATTACAGAAATGCAAATGAAAACCATAGAAAGATACCATGATATTCTGGTTAGAAAGGCTATTACCAAAAAGACAGAAAGTGATAATTTTTTTAATTTGTTCTAATTAGTTATAACATGACAGCAGAATGTATTTCTATTCATTGTACACAAATGGAGCACAACTTTTCATTTCTCTGGTTGTGCATGATGTAGAATTGCACCATATGTGCTGTTATACATGTACCTAGGGCAATGATGTCCATCTCATTCCACCATCTTTCCTGCCCCTGTGTTCCCTCCTCTCCTCTCCTTCCCCTTTGACCAAAGTATCTCATTCTTCTCAAGCTCCCTCCCCCATTATGGATCAGAATCCACTTATCAGAAAGAACATTCAGCCTTTGGTTTTTTGGGATTGGCTTACTTCACTTAGCATGATGTTCTCAAACTCCATCTATTTACCTGCAAATGCTATCATTTTATTCTCTTTTAATGCCGAGTAATATTCCATTGTGTGTGTATACCACAGTTTTTTTAATCAATTCATCTACTGAAGGGCATCTAGGTTGTTTCCACAGTTTAGCTATTGTGAATTGAGCTGTAAACATTGAAGTGACTGCATTACTGTAATATGCTGTTTTTAAATCTTTAGGGTATAGACCAAGGAGTGAGATAGCTGGGTAAAATGGTGGTTCCATTCCAAGTTTTCTAAGGAATCTCCATACTGCTTTCCAGATTGATTGCACCAATTTGAAGTCCCACCAGCAACGTATGAGTGTGCCTTTTCCTTCACATCCTTACCAATACTTACTGTTGTTTGTATTCTTTTTTTTAATTTTTAAGTTGTTAATGGATTTTTATGTTATTCATTTATTATTTATATGTGGTGCTGAGGCTCGAACCCAGTTCCTCATGCATGCTAAGCAAGTGCTTTACCACTGAACTACAGCCCCAGCCCCATTGTTTGTATTCTTGATAACTGCTATTCTGACTGGCGTGAGATGAAATCTTAGAGTAGTTTTGATTTGCATTGCTCTAATTGCTAAAGAAGTTGAACGTTTTTTCATATATTTGTTGATCAATTGTATATTTTCTTCTGAGAAGTGTCTGTTTAGCCCCTTAGCCTATTTATTGATTGGGTTTTTGTTTTGTTGCTATTAATTTTTTTGAGTTCTTTATATATCCTGGACATTAGTGCTCTAACTGATGTGCCTTTAGCAAAAATTGTTCCCAAAATGTAGGCTCT
>PVHX01036587.1:0-10707 GCA_004024805.1 Geosciurus inauris
CTCAAAAGTTGTATAATCTTTTTTTTATATTTATGGCTGTAGATGAAAACAATACCTTTATTTATTTATTTATTTTTAATTATTTTTAGTTGTAGATGAATATAATATCTTTATTTACTTATTTTATATTGTGCTGAGGATGGAACCCAGTACCTCACACATGTGAGGTAAGTACTTTACCATGGAGCCACAACCTCAGCCCCTATTTACTTATTTTTATGTGGTGCTGAGGATGTGCTAGGCAAGTGCTCTTATCACTGAGCTACACCCCCAGCCTCAAAAGGTGCATAATCGTTAACTCATTATTTTGTTGTGAAAACAAATCTACTGAATCTGGGGCATGGCTCAATGACAAAGCACTTGCCTAGCACTTGCCTAGAACGTGTAAAGCACTGGGTTTGAACCTTAGCATGACATAGCAAATAAAATAAAGGCATCTGTCCATTTACAACTAAATTTTTTTTAAATCAGATCTTCTAAATAAAGCATCATTTTAATTTCCAAGATAAAGAATAAAATATTCCAATAGCCAAAGATTTCATGCAATGTTACAGCTATACATAATTACTAGAGGTTTCAATTTCAATGTTAAATCCCATGTAATTGTATATATTCAGTGTGAACACTTCAATGAAAAATTCGGAGGCAGGGTGAAGAAATAATATCTTGTTTGTAAGACTGTATCACTATCTTAGTAATAGATGCATTAACATTACAAAATCAAATTATGTACCTAATTTTGCCTAAAGGAAAACACTATTTCTTAAGTTAGACATTCACTTGTGCCTTCCATGATAACTGAAAATATGTACACTGTAGTAACTGTCTTAGTCTATTTCTATTACTATAACATTACTATATATTCGGTAATTTATAATTAAAAATATTTTGCTTCTTACAATTCTAGAAGCTGAGAAGTACAAGGCATAGGGGCTGCATTTGGTGAGGGTCTTATTGCTACTGAAGATTCTAGTGTCAAAGAAGCACAGGATATCACAGAGTGACCTGGATAACAAAAGAGGCCCAAATTGGCTTTTTATAACAGTGATAACCCATTAATCCATTAATCCATTGATGAGAGGAGAAACCTCATGACTTAAACATCTCCCAAAGGGCCCACTTAGCAGCCATGATACATAGAGGACCAAATTTTAAACCTATCAATTTTAGAGAGATGCATTGAAACCATAACAATCTCCATTGGGGAAAATTTCTTTTTCACTTTCTCTTTCAGCATTTTTATAAGGCAAATTAATAATATTTTTCCAAATAAATGAATGATCCATTGCCTACGAAGATTTAGGGTTTAGGGAATAGATACATTTATGATTATCTAATCTTTATTTTTTCTCAAATTCTCAATTGCATAAATAGCTTTGTGTGATTTTATCTATTTTAGCTTTCTATTATATTTTATCTATTTTAGGTTGAAAGTTGAAGAACTTTTTTGTGGTTTTCAAAAGTGCACCTAGATAAGCATCAACCACAGTGAAGAGGGAGTTTTATTCATACACAGACTTCCAAAGTGGATAGTTCAGGGTTGCAGAATCTTTATGAGGTTGATCTAATCAATGTGATCATTCACCTTTTTAAAGATCATAAAATAATTGTATATATAAAATTTATACCAGGCACTCATAATCATGTATAATTTAGGTGAATTTTAGGTATGTACATCAGGTGGCATGATTATACTTTTAGCTGTTCAAAGTATAGATCATCTGAGATCAAAAACTAAATGAAGCCATCATTTGCTTCTGATGGAAAGATAAAACAGCATAACTAATGTGTAAAAGCATTTGACTTACAAGTTTAAACATATGTCTATAACATAGTGTCTCAAAGCAGCACAGGATATCACATAGTGACCTGGCTAATGAAAGAGGCCCAGGGTTATACATAACCCTGCAATTTCACACCTTGAGATCTACCAAAGAGAAATAAAAACATATTCACACTAATGCCTTACATTAATGATCATGGAAGTTCCATTCATAACTATGAAAAATATAGCAATTAGTGAGTAGAAAAAAATATGGTGCAGGGGTTGGATTGTAGCTCAGTGATAGAGTGCTTGCCTAGCACATGTGAGGCACTGGGTTTGATCCTCAACATCACATGAAAATACATAAATAAAATAAAGTTGTAAAAAATACTTGTAAAAATGTGGTGCAGTTACACAATGGAATAATAGCAACATAAGAGATGAACTATTGATTTGTGTGATATGAATTAACCTAAAATGTGTTATGTTAACTGAATAAAAAGCCAGATTGAAATGGCTACATATTGTATGATTTCATTTACATGACATCTCACAAAAGACAAAAATTTAGAAAGGAAAAAGAGATCAGTGATTGCCAAGGATTATGAGATGAGGTAAAGATTGAGTATATGGAAGCACTATGAGACAGTTTGGGGCAAGATGGACTATTTTGTAGGAAATTTGCTGTGTATACATCATTCTATGCATTTTTCAAAGCCCATAGGATTCTTGTTATGGTTTAAATCTGAAATGTCTACCAAAGTCCATGTGGTGAAATTTGGATTAACAGCCTGTGGCATTATTGGGAGATGGTGAAAACTCTAGGATGTGGGGCCTACTTGGTGGGAGTAGGTGACCAGGGGCATAGCCTTGAAGGGAATATTTTGTCCCTCTCTCCTTTCTTTCTGTTTCCCAGCAATTTTGCTCTAACATGCACCCTTTGTCCTGATGCCTGTGCCTCAACACAGACCTAAAAGCAGTGAAGGCAGCTGACCACAGAGTGAGAGCTTTAAAACTTTGAGCTAAAACAAAACAAAGCAAATTCTCTCAAATTACCTTTCTCAGATATTTTGTTACAGGTATATAAAACTGACTAACAACCATATACCAAATGTGCTGTGTGTAATATTTTAAAATCAACTATAAAATGTATGGAGGGAGGGCTGGGATTGTAGCTCAGTGATAGAGCACTTGCCTACCATGTGTGAGGCACTAGGTTTGGTTCTCAGCACCACATATAAATAAATAAAATCCATTGACAACTAAGAAAATATTAAAAAAATGTATGGAGGGATAGAGTTCAGACAATTATAAACTAATTTCAGTGCATTACAAATGTATAACTAACAGCTACACAGAAAGATGTGGGATGAGGTTCAGGAACTCACTTAAGTAACATTTGAAAGTGGTGTTTGACTAGATATTGTAAAGATAACAATCAAAAGAAATGCACACATACACATAGTACTATATTAGTAAATTTCTTTATTAGAAGAATATGACTTAGAAATTCTAAAACTATCTTATAGAAGGCTTGAAAAACTATGTAACTATATTGTAGATAATGAAAGCCAGGATTTGTTTTGTTTTATGTTAAAGATGCTACAAAGAAGAAAAAAGATAAAAGATTTAAAAAAAAAAAAGAATTAATTCTATGTTGCTGGATTGGAGTTAATTATATCAATATTGACATAGTTTTAAAAATATGTATATAGATATGTAGTAACTAATACAGATATATTTATGCATAGTTAATATAGATACATATATTTCATAACTCTAGTCACCAAAAGGGAGGAGAATAAGTGAGACTCTAGTAAAAATAAAGAAACCTGGTGCCCATATGTTATTTCTAAATACCACTCCCCAATAAAAGGAACCAGGACACCAATGGGAACTAGCATCAAACAACAGAAAGTTAGCCTTTCACAATTCTGGAGGCCACAAGACTGAAGCCAAATTATCATACTCCTTCTGAAGGCTCCATGGAGCATCTTCTTCGTGTCTTCCAGCTTCTGGTGGCTCCAGGTGGTCCTTGTGTCAGTACCATTACCATTTCTGCGTCAATCTTTGTATAGGCTTCCTTTATCTGTGCTCTCACCTTCTGTCTCTTATTAGGGCACTTAAGGCCCACCTTAATAAGGCAGGATAACCTCATCTTGGCATTGCAAAGACCCTTTTCCACATAAGGTCACATTCACAGGTCCTGGAGTAAGGACTTGGATAGCTCTTTTTAGGAGGCATCATGTAACAGTCTGTATCCAAAAATAAGGAGATAATAGATACGTTTTATTTCATTTAAACATTATAAATGTGTACATGTATTGAAATATCAAATTACCTCATGTGTAATTTCTTTTATTCTTGTATATTAATTTAAAAAATATATTTACTCAGGTGGAGTGATGCTCTCCTTTAGTTCCAGCTACTCCAGAAGCTGACACAAAACAATTGCTTGAGTCCAGGAGATTTGGGCCTGACTGGGCAACATAGCAAGACCCCATCTCTGCAAACAAAAAAATAAATGAATAAAATATAATTAAATTCATCCAATCCTGGAGAAAAAAAATAAGGTAAAGTGATTCCAAATCATGTTTTATTTCTTTCCAAGGAAGAAAGACAGTTTCTTGTAGAATACAGCTATGCATGGATGAACTGCTAGGTGACAATGTAGAGTTGGTTGTGATGAACTTCCGGGACACAGTCTTGTTTCTTGTCCTGCTTTGGTTTCTTGGTGAAAGCACAAGTCCATGTGTTTCTGTTAAAGTCATTGCTCTTGTCTGCCTCTGAATCAGCCAGACAAGGCCTGATTGTCCAAAGAAACTGCTTGCATCTGTATTAAGTTTTGTTTTTAGGGGAACCTCAGATTCTCAGAGGCCATTAGCTTGAAGGCAGTGCCTTTCATCATGTGGCAGGAAGTACCTGACACCCAGCCATGGTTGAAGAAGGCAAACTGCTCAACTGGACAACTGTGAGGAACAAGGGCCAGGAAAACAAGTAAGACCAATGCCACCTCTTATATCCCAGAGACACTGCTGAAGCCCCTGTTTCTCAGCATGTGCTGCTCAGAAAAGAAGACTCTGTCTTTCCTCCTTGTTTTTGTGCCTTTATATCTACATGGGGCTTCATCTTAGGAAACCTGCCTAGACAGGCAAAGAAAATTGTTGTTTAAGAGACTCCGTAGACTAGAAGAGCAGGTTGGGGTAGCACACTTAGGGTTGTTAAATTTTTAGAAAATTGACAATAGATGAATAATGAATATCATAGAAATAGAGCTGTGGAAACAAGTCTTCAGTTGGTGGCTCTTGATAACAACTAACCATATTCTCACCTGTAGTTGGAAACCAAGGAAGAATTTACTGGGCTTCACTCTGAAAACCAACTAGCCGATGTGTGGATAGCAGGGACTGGAAACTGGAAGGATGCTCTAGAAAGCCCAGGGAGCCCAGCAAGAGGAATCTGGGTTGCTGATAGTGTAGCAGTGTCACTGGGTGTGGGAATTATGAGCTCAGTAGCCCACCTGAAAGCAGAGGGTGTAGACAGCCTCTGACATTCCTGTGTGGAGTTTGTATACAGTTTTCCAATGTTAAGTGCTTCCTAATTTGATCCTAGTAAAGTGCTTATGTAGTTCATCCTGGTGGCTCCTTTGTTCACAGAGAGGACTCTAAGATCCCCAGCAGTGAATCAACATACTGTGGCCATTCAGTGTGTGTAACATGGGCAAGGTTTAAAGTCCTTGTTGTGGGCGTGGAGCTCACATTCCATATCATGCAGCTGTGGGACCTGGAGTCAGTCACCCTCTTTATGCTCAGCCCCATTGAGCTAGTTGTGGTAATCTGCCCACATCTTCTAGTGTCATGGGTCATGGCAAGGATCTAATTGGTCAATCAATATGGAGTGCTACCACAGGTCCAGCATGACTGATCCTCCTGGAGTGTGAACAGGAAGTACTTGTCCCAGTCCCTCCCAATCCCCCCTCCATAACTGCTTTGTCTTCTTTATGGTTTCAGAGATTGCAAGAAGTGAAGTCAACACATCTGCAAGGCATTGCCAACAGCTACAAGGTATCCTACAACATCTCTGCCTGTTTCCAGAACCTGGCAAAAGAGGCACAGGTTATCAGTCTGGTGGTCAATCTGACATAGGCTGCTGTGCAGGGGTACTGGCCTACATGAAGGACTAGCTGAGGAAGATGAATCTTAGAATATGGAAAGTGTATACACTGATGCAGACCTTGGACTTTGCCTTTAGGAAAAAGAGCAGGCAGTGGGCATGAGAGAGGAAGGAGCAGAAGGCACAGATGCTATCTGGGGCTTGTCCTTGGTTTTGCCAGATCTGAAGGATGTGCTCACCCCTTGACACATGAAATCAACAGACAGGGCACCAGCCTGGCTGCTTCTGAGGACTGAGATAGGGAAAATATAGGTTAAACCAGGAGCATCTTTTGACACTAGAAAATAAAATGTCCAACACCTGCTCCTCCTAAAAGAAGTAAAATACAGTTGTAAATACAGCAAGAAAGCAAAAAAGAAAAAAAATCTAAAAGAACTCCAAATTGTCAAAACTGGAACAATTTGAGCAACAAATAAATCATATTTTTATACCCCTGAACAAAATAAATATCTGAGTCTCTACTGTTAAAAATAAATGATTGATTAAACACATGAGTAGAGAATGGACAAATCTTTCTTACAGATTCATATCATCAAATGATGTGAAACCCTTATAAGTCAAATTTCCAGATGTTATCTAGCTTGTACTCTAGGAAGAGTTAATTAAATTTGATGAAATTGAATTTTCAGAGGATCTTCTATTATCACTAATGAATGCTTCATTTTATTTTATTTCCTCAGAAAACTCCAGGGAATTTGCTAAACTCTGTCAGTTTAAAAATTAAATGTTGTATAATTAGAGACACAAGAGAGGCCTAGACCCGAACACCTGTCCCCATGTGGAGAGAAACACCTGTGCCCACAGGGAGAGGAACAACACTCTGCAGCATCCTACCCACTAATGTGAGGCCCCACCCAAATTGCCTCCATCATAGGACACTGCAGCCACCAACATACCCCCTTCCACGTGGTAATCTACACCTTAGACAATAGACAAGGCCAGTTGCCTGTTGCAACACTGTGTGCAACCAATGAGAAGGCCACCCAATACCAGCACACAACCCATCCTTCCAGCCCCACCTCTGAAAGTGGTTGCCTCCAGTTTGAGGCACCTCCACTACCATTTGAAGTTACCTCCACTGTCACCTCCACCATCTTTAGTCACGGCTGCTTCCATTTAAGAAAATCAACTGGGGCCCAGAAGCCCAACATCAAGGTACCTACAGGCATGACACTACTGCCAACACCAACTAGGGTCATGGCTATTTCAATCAAGGGACAAAAATCAAGACCTGGAGGACAATCACCAAGGTCTCTGTGGGACTGATTGCACCAGAGGTATCCTACTAAGTGTAATAACAGACACCATCCTTTTACAGAAGCAACAGGGAGCCTTTCATGAGGTTGCCTCTCTTTTTTTTTTTCTTACTGCTAACAGCCAACTTCTTTTGATTCCCTTTTCAGTCATCCTATAATGTAACACCTCTATATTCTCACATCCTACATCATAAACATCACATCCTAACACTACCCTCATCATTCTCTCTCTGTCCATCATTAAAAATTGTAAAACCTTATGCAAATCTACTAGATATATGGTAGAAGATAATCAAACTCATCATTTCTATTTATAATGACAAAACTGTAAATGTCTAAATAGGATCTAATTGATTTATGGCTGCATATTGGTCATATTGGTTGAATTGGGTACTGTAAACATTGATCTTCACCTTAAAGTTGAGGTATTGGTAACCTGCAGGGCACTTGAAGATTACAGGGTAGAAACTGCCATACTTCAGGTCTACATTGCAAGAGAGGAAAACACATAGATAACATGAAAAAACAAGGGATAAAAATGCCTCAAATAAACCAAGATACTATAATAATAAAATCCATTGATAGCTCAGTAGATAAAATGTCAGAGAAGGAGTTCACAGTGTACATAATTAATATGATATGAAAATTAAAGAATGACCTAAGTGAACAAATACAGGCAAAAATTAATCACTCCAACAAAGAGATAAGAGACCAAATACAGGCAATCATTGATCACACCAACAAAGAGATAAGAGAGAGCCAAGCACGGTGGCACATGCCTATCTATAATCCCAGCACTTTGGGAGGCTGAGACTGGAGAATTTCAAGTTCAAAGCCAGCCTCAGCAATGGTGAGGCACTAAACAACTCATTGAAACCCTTTCTCTACATAAAACACAAAATAGGGCTGGGGATGTGACTCAGTGGTCAAGTACTCCTGAGTTCAATCCCCAGTAACAGAGAGAGAGAGAGAGTGTGAGAGAGAGAGAGAGAGAGAGAAAAGAGAATAAATACAAGTAGCAAAAATTATGTCAAGGAAGAGATAGAGATTCAGAAAAAAAGAAAAGAACAGAAATCCTTGAAATGATGAAAACAATTAATAAAATAAAATCACAATAGAAAGCATCAACAACATACTAGATCACTTGCAATACAGAAACTCAGAAAATTAAAGAAAAACATATTCAATCTCAAAAATAAAGTTGCCCCCACAGTGAAGATGGTAAGAAACCATGAAAAGAACATCCAAGAATTATGGGATAACATCAAAAGACCAAATCTAAGATTTATCAGGATAAAGAAAGGCACAGAGTTTCAAATCAAAGAAATGCACAATCTTTTCAATGAAATATCACAAAATTTCTGAAACACAAAAAATGAATTGGAAAAACAAATACAAGAGGCTTATAGGACACTAAATGTACAAAATTACAACTGTTCTATACCAAGGCACATTATAATGAAGATGCCTAGCATACACAATGAGAATAGAAAATTAAAGGCTGCAAGAGAGAGGAATCTGATTACATACAGGGAGATACCAATTCAAATCTCAGTAGATTTTTCAACCCAGATGCTCAAAGCCAGGAGATCCTGGAAGAACATATACCAACTTCCAAAAGAAAAGAGAGGCCAACCAAGAATCTTATACCCAGCAAAATTAAGCTTCAGATTTGATGAAAAAATAAAAACTTTTCATGATAAACAAAAGTTAAAAGAATTTACAGCAAGAAAGCCTGCACTACAGAACATTCTTGGCAAAATATTCCATGAAGAGAAAATGAATAACAGTGAAAATCTGTGAAAGGAGGAACTGTACTAAAGGTAAGACCAATCAAAGGAGAAACCAAGTCAAGTTAAAAACCAAAAATAAACCAAAATGAGCAGTGCTGAGGTCCAGCCCCAAGGGGTACAGAGGTCCTGAAGTAGGTGTAGAGTCAGCACAATGGAGAGACAAGACAAACTCAATTACTGCATCAGAAGGTCTCTCTCTCAAGTGACCATGAGGTTTATTTTTTATATCCTTCTACAAGGAAGTCCAGAATATTATTTTTTCATATTTAGCTGTGTTTACCCTATTACAAACAATTTTGTTTTTGTATATGTTCTTTCACTTTTCCTATTGGCATCCTACACAATTTCCTCATAACTCTATTGACTTTATATAATCTTAAAGTTATACAAAGGTGAGAGACAAGATGTCTGCATATGTAAACATTATCACCCTAAATAAAGAAGAAAAAGTACAGAGTTCTATTTTTTGTCTCCCACTATGTCTGTCAAGTGGTAGGTTTAATTTTTATTCATATTCTCAGGCAATATCTGCAAGGTAATTTCCTATAATATCTATTTTGCTACTGATTAGGTCATTTCTATTTTTCTTGTTTTTTGAACACCAGGGATGAAATCCACCCAGTCTTTTAAGATAGGTCAAGCATTGTACATCAACTCATTTACCATTAATATTTCCATGTCTGCCATTTTTATCATAAATTCCAGTATAGGGTAAAGGAGGGTCAGTGGGGGGTGGAAAAGTCATCTTGTTTATTTCAGCTCCTCTAGGGGGGAACCATAATTGTCCTCCAACTTTGTAAGCCACACATGGTGGTCCCTGGATCGTAGGAACCATTCTCTTATGGGAATTTTTATTTTTGAGTAATCTTAAATTTTTTGGTTTAGCCGGAGAACTTAATAAGGAAGCATTTTCATGAACTCTTTGTTTGTCTTAGCTATTCTAGTAGAATTGATTTCATTTTTGTAAGGCAAGTCAGGACATAATTGTGTGCACTTGATTATATATTCGTAATTCCTTTTTGTTTTACAGAATTTCTAAGAATGGGCCAATTGTTTATTTCCCCAGGTAATTATTCCCAGCACTATTATTGTCCTCAGGAGAAGTAGCCTGAGGCTTGTCCAGGAGCAGATGCCTTACCGGGTTCCCCTCCAGGTTTGGACCTTGTCAAACACCTGGAGTGATATCGCTCATGCCAGACCAGGAATACAAATCATATTTCAATAACAACCTTGAATGTGAATGGCCTAAACTCACCAATTAAAAAACATAAACAGACAGATTGGATTCAAAAAGAACCCAACATATTGCCTTCAACAGACTCATGTTACAGGGAAAGACATCCACAGACTGAATGTGAAAGGGTGGGAAAGTAACATATCACTCACATGGACCATGTAAACAAGCAAGGGTTTCCATCCTCATATCAGATAAAGTGGACATTAAACCAAAGTTAATGAAAAGGGATAAAGAAGGACATTTCACATTACTCAAGAAAATCATACTTCAACAAGACATAACAATTGTAAATATCTATGCCCCAAACAATCGGGCATATATGTATATCAAACAAACCCTTCTCAACTTCAAGAATCAAATAGACCACAACAAAATAATACTGGATGACTTAATCACACCTCTCTCACCACTGGGTAGATTTTCCAAACAAAAACTAAACAAAGAAACTATAGAACACAATTAAACAATCAATAATTTAGATTT
>PVHX01036588.1:0-10705 GCA_004024805.1 Geosciurus inauris
ATCTTGTTTCATTCATTCAACATCATCCTTTAGAGGCTTATCTATTGTTATAAGTAGTTCTCTAGTCCATTAAAATTTTATATGTATCTATCTCCTACTTGAATGTCGTTTTCTGTGATTGCCTATGTATTCCTGTAGTATTTTCTGTTGAATTGTCTTTTTCAATTGATTCATGAAAATTGTATATATGTCTGTATAACAAATTATCCCTTTGTTGATTTTATGTTTTACAGATCTCTTCCCCAAGCTTAAAACTTGTCTTTTAGCTTTGTTTATAATGTTCTTTATCACACAGTACATTTTTATTTTAATGTTCTCAAATTTGTCTATCTTTTCTGTTATGGCTTGTGACTTTGGTGTCTTATCTCAGTGGAATGATAATATTTTTCTGTATTATTTCTATTGGATATTTGAGTTTCATATCCAATTGCCTAACCCTATTAAATAGTCCATTCTTTTTTCATTGATATATTATCTCTACTATGTACCATTATATATTGGTGGGCCTTTTTCAAGCTCTGCAATTTGTTTATTGACTTATTTATACATCCCAATATCACAGATCCCACTAATTATAATCACTGTAGTTTTGAGAGATGATAGGGCAAACTTTGATAGCTGGTAGGGTAAATTTCTTTTCACATTCTTCTCTTTTTTCCATTTTCTTTTTCAAAATTATCCTGAAAACTCTTGATTTTATACTCCAAAAATGAAATTAATTTCCACTTGTCAAATTCTCTGGGGATTTTATTAACATTTGCATTGAACTTATCTGTCTTTTTTCAAAGATCATAGTATATCAGAGCTGTGGCTGTGGCTGGGTGGTAGAGCGCTTGTCTTGCATGTTTGAGGCACTGGTTCAATCCTCAACACCACATAAAAATAAGTAAAGATATTTTGTCCATCTACAACTAAAAAAATATTTAAAAAGATTATAGTATATCAACATTTTATTGGGGTTATCTTTTATTTTCCTTAATGAAGTTTTGGAATTTTCTCTATAAACATCTGCATATATTTATTACATTTATTCCTGTGTGTTATTTAATTACTGTTTCCATCATAAATATTGTCTTAGAAGTTATTTTTTAAAAAATTTATTATAATTAGGTTTACATGACAATAGAATGCATTTTGATTGTACACAAATGGAGCACTACTTTTCACTTCTCTGGTTGTAACACAATATAGAGTTACACCATATGTGCAGGCATACATGAACCTAGGGCATTGTTGTCCATCGCATTTCACCATCTTTTCTGCCCCCATGTCCCATCCCTTCCCTTCCCTCCCCTTTGACCAAAGTTTCTCCATTCTTCCCATCCCCCCTCCCCTATTATGGATCAGCATCCACTTATCAGAGAGAACATTTATTTGACTTTTGGTTTTGGGGATCGACTTACTTCACTTAGCATGATGTTCTCCAAATTTAGCTATTGTGAATTGAGCTGCTATAAACATTGAAGTGGCTGCATTGCTGTAGTATGCTGTTTTTACGTCCTTGGGGTATAGACCAAGGAGTGGAATAGCTGGGTCAAATGGTGGTTCCATTCCAAGTTTTCTAAGGAATCTCTGTACTACTTTCCAGATTGGTTGTACCAATTTGCAGTCCTACCAGCCATATATGAGCGTGCCTTTTCCTCCACATCCTTGCCAACACTTGTTGTTTGTATTCTTGATGATTGCCATTCTGACTGGCATGAGATAAAATCTTAGAGTAGTTTTGATTTGCATTTCTCTAATTGCTAGAGATGTTGAACATTTCTTCATATATTTGTTGATTGATTGTGTATCTTCTTCTGAGAAGTTTCTGTTCAGCTCCTTGGCCCATTTATTGACTGGGTTGTTTGTGTTTTGATGTTAAGTTTTTTGAGTTCTTTATATATCCTGGAGATCAGTGCTGTATCTGACATGTGTGTGGCAAAAATTTGTTCCCAGACTGTAGGTTCTCTGTTCACCTCACTGATTGTTTCTTTTGCTGAGAAGAAGCTTTTTAGTTTAAATCCATTCCATTTATTGATTCTTGCTTTTATTTCTTGTGCTTTAGGAGCCTTATTAAGGAAGTTGGGGTCTAATCCAACATGATGAAGATTTGGGCCTACTTTCTCCTCAATTAGGTGCAGGGTCTCTCGTCTAATTCCCAGATCTTTGATCCACTTTGAATTGAGTTTTGTGGATGGTGAGAGATAGGGGCTTAGTTTCATTTTGCTGCCTATGGATTTCCAGTTTTCCCAGCACCATTTGTTGAAGAGGCTATCTTTTCTCCATTGTATGTTTTTGGTGCCTTTGTGTAGTATCAGATAACTGTATTTATGTGGGTTTGTCTCTGTGCTTCTATTCTATACCATTGATCTACATGTCTATTTTGGTGCCAATACTATGCTGTTTTTGTTATTATAGTTTTGTAATATAGTTGAATGTCTGGTATTGTGATGCCTTCTGCTTCGCTCTTCTTGCTAAGGATTGTTTTAGCTATTCTGGGTCTTATTTTTCCAAATACATTTCATGATTGCTTTTTCTATTTCTGTAAAGAATGATGTTGAGATTTTAATTGGAAATCACATTCAATCTCTATAGCGCTTTGAGTAGTATGGCATTTTGACGATATTGATTCTGCCTATCCAAGAGCATGGGAGATCTTTCCATCTTCTAAGTTCTTCAATTTCTTCCTTTAGTGTTCTGTAGTTTTCATTATAAAGGCCTCTCACCTCTTTTGTTAAATTGATTCCCAAGTATTTTATTATTTTTTTTGAGGTTACTGTGAATGAGGTAGTTTTTCTAATTTCTCTTTCAGAGGATTCATCACTGATATATAGAAATGTGTTTGATTTATGGGTATTGATTTTATATGTACTTTGCTGAATTCATTTATTCTAGAAGTTTTCTGGTGGAACTTTTTGGATCCTCTAAGTAAAGAATCATGTCATCAGCAAGTAATGATAGTTTTACTTCTTCTTTTCTTATTCATATCCCTTTAATTTCTTCTGTCTGTCTAACTATTCTGGCTAGAGTTTCAAGGACTATCTTGAATAGAAGTGGTGAAAGAGGACATCCCTGTCGTGTTCCCATTTTTAGAGGGAATTTTTCCAGTTTTTCCCCATGGAGGATGATGTTGACTTTCAGTTTTGCATAGATAGCTTTTACAATATTGAAGTATGTTCCTACTATCCCTAGTTTTTCTAGTGTTTTGAACATGAAGAGGTGCTGTATTTTGTCAAATGCTTTCTCAGTACCTATAATCACATGGTTCTTGACTTTAAGTCTATTGATGTGATGAATTACATTTGTTGATTTCTGTATGTTGAATCAACCTTGTATACCTGGGATGAAACCCAGATATGATCATGGTACACTATCTTTTTAATATGTTTTTGTATACGATTTGCCAAAATTTTATTGAGAATTTTTGCATCAATGTTCATCAGGGATATTGATCTGAAGTTTTCTTTCTTTGATGTGTTTTTGTCTGGTTTTGGAATCAGGGTGATACTAGTCTCATAGAATGAATGTGGAAGGGTTCCCTCCTCTTCTGTTTCATGGACTAATTTGAGAAATATTGGTATTAATTCTTCTTTGAAGGTCTTGTAGAACTCAACTGAGAATCCATCTGGTCCTGGGCTCTTCTTGTTGGTAAGCTTTTGATGATGTCTTCTATTTCCTTGCTTGAAATTGATCTGTTTAAGTTGTGTATGTCCTCCTGATTCAGTTTGGGCAGATCATATGCCCCTAGAAATTTGTCAGTGTCTTTGGGATTTTCTATTTTATTGGAGTATAGATTTTCAAAATAGTTTCTAATTACCTTCTGTATTTCAATAGTGTCAGTCATGATATTTCCCTTTTCATCTTGAATTTTAGTAATTTGAGTTTTCTCTCTCCTCTTTTTGTTAGGGTGGATAGGAGTTTATCAATTTTATTAATTTTTTCAAAGAACCAGCTTTTTGTTTTGTTAATTTTTTGAATTGTTTCCTTTGTTTCAATTTCATTGACTTCAGCCCTGATTTTAAGTATTTCCTGTTTTCTACTTCTTTTGGGGTTGATTTGTTCTTCTTTTTCTAGGGCTTTGAGATATAGTGTCAAGTCATTTATTTGTTGACTTTTTCTTCTTTTAATGAATGGGCTCAATGCAATGAACTTTCCTCTTAACACAGCCTTTATAGTGTCCCAGAGATATGCTTTATTAGAGTTCTTATTTTCCTCTAAGAATTTTTTAATTTCCTCCTTGATGTCTTCTGTTATCCATGCATTATTCAATAGCATATTATTTAGTCTCCAGGTGATGGAGTAGCTTCTATTTTTTATCATTGATTTCTGATTTCATTCCATTATGGTCTAATTGAATACAGGGCAGTATCTCTTTTTTGTATTTGCTAAGAGATGCTTTGTGGCATATGATATGGTCTATTTTAAAGAAGGATCCATGTGCTGCTGAAAAAAAAGTGTCTTCACTTGTTGATGAATGAAATATCCTGTATATGTCTGTTAATTCTGAATTATTGATTATATTATTGAGTTCTGTGGCTTCTTTGTTTAGTTTTTGTTTGGAAGATCTGTCCAGTGGTGAGAGAGGTGAATACATTCACCCAGTATTATTGTGTTGTGGTCTATTTGATTCTCAAAATTGAGAAGGATTTGTTTGATATATGTGGATGCTTCATTGTTCGCAGCATAGATATTTATGATTGTTGTATCTTCTTGATGTATGGTTCCTTTAAGCAGTATGAAATATCTTCTAAGTATCTTTGGTTTGAAGTCTACTTTATCTGATATGAGGATGGAGACCCCTGCTTGTTTACATGGTCCATTTGAGTGGTATGTTTTTTCCCATCCTTTCACCTTCAGTCTGTGGACGTCTTTTTCTATGAGATAAGTCTCTTGAAGATAGCATGTTGTTGGGTCATTTTTTTTTTTTAATCCAATCTGCCAGTCTGTCTTTTAATTGATGAGTTTAGGCCATTAACATTCAGGGTTATTATTGAAATATGGTTTGTATTCCCATTCATTTTGGTTTATTTTTGGTTTTTAACTTGACTTGCTTTCTTTTAGTTTAGTCCTGTCCTTTGCCAATTTTCACTGTTGTTTTTCATTTCCTCCTCATGAAATATTTTGCCAAGAATGTTCTCTAGTGCAGGCTTTCTCATTTTAAATTCTTTTAACTTTTGTTTATCATGGAAGGTTTTTATTTTATCATCAAATCTGAAGCTTAATTTTGCTGAGTATAAGATTCTTGAATGGGATCCATTTTCTTTTAGAGCTTGGTGCATGTTGTTCCAGGATCTCCTACCTTTGAGGGTCTGGGTTGGGGAATCTGCTGAAATCTGAATTGGTTTTCCCCCTGTATGTAATCTGTGCCTTCTCTCTTGCAGCTTTAAAATTCTATTCTTATTGCGTATGGTAGGCATTTTCATTGTAATGTGCCTTGATGTGGATCTGTTGTAGTTTTGTACATTTGATGTCATATAAGCCTCTTCTATTTGATTTTCCAATTCATTCTTCATGTTTGGGAAGTTTTATGATATTTTATTAAAGAGATTGTGCATTCCTTTGGTTTGTATCTCTGTGCCTTCCTCTATCCTGATAATTCTTAAATTTGGTCTTTTGATATTATCCCATAATTCCTGGATGTTTTGTTTATGGTTTCTTACCATCTTCTTTGTGTGGTCAACTTTATTTTCAAGATTATATATTTTGTCTTCATTGTCTGAGGTTCTGTCTTCCAAGTTATCTAGTGTGTTGGTGATGCTTTATATTGAGTTTTTTATTTGGTTTATTGTTTCCTTCACTTCAAACATTTCTGCTTTTTTTTTTTTTTTTTAGCTTCTCTCTTTCTTTCTTGAAGTAATCGTTTGCTCCCTGTATTTGCTCTCTTATCTCTGTGTTGGAGTGATTAATTGTTGCCTGATTTGCTCTTCAATCTCTTTGTTGCATTGATGAATTGTTGCCTGTAATTACTCTCTTATATTATTCTGTGCTTCACAGATCATTTTAATTATGTACTTTCTGAACTCCTTCTCTGACATTTTATCTACTGTGCTGTCAATGGCTTCTATTACTGTAGCATCTTGGTTTGATTGGAGCATTTTCTTCCCTTGTTTTTTCATGTTGTTCATGTGTCTTTCCTTCTAGCAATGCTGATTTGAGGTATTACAGTTCCTGCCCTATAATCTTGTACTGTCCCTGCAGGTTATCAATACTTCACCTCTGGTATAACTGGGCCTATAGGTACCTTGGGGATGGTCTTTTTGGTCCTGGCTGTTGTTTGTAGATGGAAGTAGGCTGGGACCCCTGTCTGTTGGTAGATGGGGACCTGAAGCATGGTCGGTCTCCTCCTTCATGCATGTGTAACCTGTTCTGCCTCCTCTGTGTGTAGGGCTGGGGTTGATCTTAGAATTTATTTCTACTTTTCCCTCTGTTAGGCACAGGATCTCTGATCTAATTCCTGGGTCCTTGATCTACTTTGAGTTGAGTTTTGTGCCTGGTGAAAGATAGGGGTTTAGTTTCATTTTTGCTGCATATGAATCTGCAGTTTTCCCAGCACTATTTGTTGAAGAAGCTATATTTTTTCCAATGTGTTTTTGGCATCTTTGTCTAGTAAGATAACTGTATTTATGTGGGTTTGTCTGTGTGTCTTCTATTCTGTACCATTGGTTTACAAGTCTGTTTTGGTGCCAATACCATGTTGTTTTTGTTATTATACCTTTGTAGTATTGTTTAAGGTCTGGTATTGTGATGCCTTCTGCTTCACTCTTCTTGCTAAGTATTGCTTTGTCTATTCTGGGTCTCTTATTTTTCCAAATGAATTTTATGATTACTTTTTCTATTTCTATAAGGAATGACATTGGGATTTTAATTGAAATTGCATTGAATCTGTATAGTGCTTTGAGTAGTATGGCCATTTTGACAATATTAAATCTGCCTTTCCAAGAGCATGGGAGATCTTTCCCCTAGGTACATGTATGATTGCTTGAATGATGTGACACTACTTCATGTACAACCAGAGAAGTGAAAAATTCTTCTCCATTTGTGTACAATGAATCAAAAAGCTTTCTGCTGTTGTGTATAACTGATTAGAATTAGAGAAATTATTTCTAAATACTTGTTGGTGGTATTTGGGAATACAATTTATTTTTTCCATATTGATTGGTCTTTTAGCTAGCAATATTATTGAATCTTTATTTTTTTTAAAGGTAGACTTTTTGTTAGAGCAGCTTTAGATTAATGAAAAATTGAGCATACAGTACAGATTCCCATACCCTCTCTGTCCATACAAATGCACAGCCTCCCCATTATCAACATCCCTTACCAAAATGGGTTCCTTTGTTATAATTAATGAATCTAAATGGACACATCATCTCCTTCTGTTTGCAATAAGGCTCACTTTTGGTGGTATACATTCTGAGTTAGGACAAGTTTATAAAGACTTGTATCCCTCATTATACTATCATATAGAGTAGTTTTAGTGCTTTAAAAATTCTGTGTGTTCTATCTATTCATACTTCCCTTCCCCTGTCTTTGGAAATTACTCATTTTTTATCTCCTTAGTCTTGCCTTTTCCAGAATATCTTGGTAGCAGTCATACCATATGTGGCCTTTTTAGAATGGCTTCTTTTATTTAGTAAGGTACAGTTATGTTTCCTCCATGTCTTTCATGACTTAATAGCTCATTTCATCGTAGTGCTAATAATATTACATTGTCTGGATGTACCAGTTGGTTTATCCATCACCTACTGAAAGACATCTTAATTGTTTTCAAATTTTGGCAATTTTGAATAAAGCTTCTATAAATATCATTTGCAGGTTTTTGTGTGGACATATTGTTGAACCTTTTTTATTAGTTTGAATAATTTGACAGTCTTCGTATACTTTCTATGTAGATATTACATTGATTACAAATTTTAGCAATTTTGTTCTTCCTCTCAAATGCTTCCACTTCTTATTTCTTTTTCTTGATAAACTATCTTGGCTGGACTCTGAACAATGTACCATACAAGTAGTGTTCATGGGCATTCTTTCCTTGTTTCTGACTTTGCTTGGAAGTATCTTACTAAAGGAGAAAATATTTGATACTTGCTTTAAGTTTTTGGTGTTAAGCTTTAATTATGTATTGAATGATATTGCATTTAAGATGCTTGTGTCTAGAGTTAGTTTACTGAGTTTTGTTAAGTATCAAAAAATCATATGGAATATCATCAAAAAAATTTTCTGCCCTAAATAGAATTAATGTCTTTTCCTTCTTTAACCTGTCAAAGGTTACACTGATGAATTTTCTACATTAAACTACCCTTGTATTGCTGAATAAATCTCAATGGATTGTTTTATATTTATTTTTATATAATATTGTCTAGTGGGCTAGTTTTTAATTGTAATTACTTACCATAATTATGATTGCCTAGAAATTTTTTCTCCAATTTTATTTTTTTGATTTTTAGTATATGTAGTCAATCTTTAATTGAGTTGAGTAGTCTCTGTGTCAGTCAACTTTTCATCTTTGTGACAAAATACCTGGGAAAAACATCTTAAAAGTGGAAAGATTTATTTTGGGTCACAGTTTCTGAGCTTTCAGTCCATCGTCAGCTAGTTTCATTACTTTGGGCCTGAGGATGAAACAGAACATCATGGCATAAGGGGATGGCAGAGGGAAACTGCTCTCCTCATAGCAGGTGGGAAGCAGAGAAAGAGGAAGAAGCTGAGGACAAGATACAGTCCCTAAGTGCATAACCCTAGGATTCACTCCCTCCAACTGGGTTCCACCTTCTGAAGTTTCAGCCTTCACCCAGTAGTCCATTCAACTATTATCCTTCGGTGAATGAATCCATAAATGAGGTTAGAGCCCTGATGGTTTAATCACCTTCCCGCAAGGCCAGCCTCTGAAATGCTACTGCACTGAGGATCAAGTCTTCGATACATAAGCTTTTGGGTGACATTTAAGATCCAAACTATAACAACCGTTTTCTCTATTTTTATATTTTTCATGATTGTTTAAAAGAGGGATGATCTTTCTATTGCCAGTTTGTTAGAATTCATCTATAAAACCATCTTTGTAGACATTGTGGTTGTGATATTTTGTTTTTTTCCCCTGTCAATCGTTTTAATTATTTTAGTTTTATTCACTTTATTCTTTCTGATATTTTTAGTATTGTTTTTTTTAAGAAGATTGCCCATTTCACTTATGTTCAAAAATTTATTGACATTAAGTTGTGATTTCTTTGTTTAATAGTGCAGGTTTAAAATCAAATATAAAATTTCCATTTGAATCTCCCATCTCCAACTTACCTATTTTATTTTTCTTCCTGGCATTTTTCACCTTTAAAAACATTTTGTTTATTGTCTGTCGCTCTCCAAGAAATTTAGGCCTTTTAGTTTTTCCAGGCAGTATCTCCAGCACTTAGACATTATCACATGGAGTAGATGCTCCATAAATATTTGTTGAATGAAGAAATAGAATAAATTATAAAAATAAATTGCTAAAACCTAACATTGATATATGAGCTTGTTTTGTTGTTTCTTGATAAATTTGCTGGTGGCTTGTATCCTTTATTAGTATTTGCTCAGGGTCAGCCTTTGGCCTTGTGGATCTTGTCTGTCTGTCTGTGTGTCTCTCTCTCTCTCTCTGTGTGTGTGTGTGTGTGTGTATGTGTGTGTGCACTTACGCTTTCTATTTTAATTAATTAAATACTGGAGATTGAATCCTGGGGTGCTTAACCACTGAACAACATTCCCATCTCTTTTTATTTTCTAACTTGCTTGGGGTCTTTCTAAATTGTTAAAGCTGGTTTTGAACTTGGAATCCTCCTGCCGTTGCCTCTGGAGTCACTGGGTTTATAGGGGTGCTCCACTGTGCAGAGCCCATGGTTATTTGGCTCTCTAGTTTATCCTGAAATGTCTTCATTTTATGTTCACTCTAGAGTAATATTTTAAATGAGCTTAGAATTCTATACTGATAGTAATTTTTTTGCTTTTCTTATTTCATTGGCTTTTATTCTTGATTATCTGATAATTGTTTCTTTTTAAATATATTTTTATTTGTTTTTGATATTTTCTTTGCTGTTCTTAAGTTTCACAATATTATGTCTAGGAGTTAATTTTCTTCTTTATCTTGGTTGGTTTCAGAAAACATGAGTTTTTAATCATTGTCTAAATTAAGAAAATTTATAGATATTTTAATTTCATTTCAAACATTTAATTGGGTACTCAGTATTTTCCATGGACTATTGCAGAGTTGGGGGGATGAAATAACAATCCTTCCCTTAGGTATCTTACCATTTGGGAGGTGTGTGGGGAAAATGACTACAACCATGTGGCAAATGGTGCAAGAAATGGGTACAGAGCACAAAGAAGAGATTTACACTCAGCTGGGAGGTGGAAAATGTTTCCTGAGGCAGCTGCTGAAGGATCAGCAATGTGCAGCCAGCTAAAAATTAATCTGGATGCAGAATGTAGGATGGAGTATAGGCCTTGGAGACTGGAGGTGGGGATATTGGTTAGGATGCCCTCATATTACTTTTTGTGGGAAGAGATGATCACTTGGAATAAAGATGTTCCAGTGAGGGGCTGGGATTGTGGCTCAGTGGTAGAGTGCTTGCCTTGCATGTGTGAGGCCCTGGGTTCGATCCTCAGCACCACATACAAAGCAATAAAATAAAGACATTGTGTCCATCTACAACTAAAAAAATACTTAAAAAAAAAAAAAAGATGTTCCAGTGACAGT
>PVHX01036590.1:0-10714 GCA_004024805.1 Geosciurus inauris
GCAGAGAGAACAGGCACTTCAAACATCATGGTGTAAATACCCCAAAGCAGAGCTGCTCCTGACAACCGCAGCTCTTGTAAATTGCTTCTTTTTCTGTGAATTGGGTTCCCTAAAAAGACATTGGCTTTCTGTACATGTAAATATACTTTTAATTAGAAATAAAATCTTTGAATATGATCAAGTGAAGATATTATTAAGAAGGATCCTAATTCAAGATAATTGTGTCCTTATAAAAGAAAAACTTGGACACAAAGATAAACAAAGGAAGGACATCACATGAGACGAAGGCAGGATTATGGCGAAGCATCTTCAATACACAGATTGCCAGCAAGTCTCCAGACACTGGGAAAAGATGCCAAACAGACTGTTTGCCACAGCCCTTAGAACCCATTCTTCCTTGGTCAAAGACTTCTAGACTAAAGAACTTTGGGACAATACATTTCAGTTATTTAAACAATCAAGTTTGTTGTCCTTTTTAATTAAAAATTTAATGTGCCTTTATTAGTTTCTTGAGAAACTAATACATTATTGAATGTCACTGAGATTTTGTGTGTGTGTGTGTGTGTGGATTGTGCCACAGCAATAATTTATTTTAACCCAGTTTTTACTTATACTAGTAACAATTCTTCCTCTTGGAAAATTTGAAAATTATAAAAACTACGAGGAAGAATACAAAATATTTTATCATCCTTCCACATATAGACTTTTTTGGGCCTGAAAATATTGGTATAAATAATGGATATATCATGTATATATGTATATATATATGTGTATATATGTATATATACACATATATATGTATATATGTATACACATATATATATACACACACACATGTATACACATACAGCACATATAATGGATATATTCATAGATTTCTTGTTATATCTTTATTAGAAATATAATTTATACAATCATCCACTTTTTTGTCTTGCTTCAGAGCATGTAAATGTTATATATTGCAAAATCTTCATAGAAAACATTTAAACAATATCTAGTAGTTACTTATTTGGAAGAAGCTATTATAATTCTCACCAATACTAATCTTTCATAAATCAAAATTATTTATAATATGTACTTTGGTGTTGCTAGTTAAAATTCAGACAATAAAGAAACATAGGCCCCAAAGGAAGGCAGACTGATACTCCCCTTATAAATTTCATGATTGATTCCTGGGTACTTAGGACAACTTCAATAATCGAATTATCACAATTACTCCCATACTTTCAGGATTCTATGAAAATTAAGAAAGAAAAACACTACTTTGAATACCCAACTTAGAAAACTTAGAAAATAAAATCAGTCTCCTTAAGGCACCAATACCCTTAAGGCCCCAAAGCCAGGAAAACACTATTTTACTAAACTCTGGGTGAAGGTAGTCTGGTTTAGGAGAATTGCCTTATGCAAGCAACAGAAAACTGAATAGAGTAGCTGCAACTGGGTGCAGTGGCGCAAGCCTGTAATCCTAGTACTTAGGGAGGCTGAGACAGGAGAATCGCGAGTTCAAAGCCAGCCTCAGCAAAGGTGAGGGGCTAAGCAACCCAGTGAGACTCTGTCTCTACATAAAACACAAAATAGGACTAGGGATGTAGCTCAGTGGTTGAGTGACCCTGAGTTCAATCTCCAGTACCAAAAAACAAAAGAAGTTCTGAATAGAGTAGCTGAAACAGAGGATTGTTTCTCCCTATAAATAGAAGTCTGGAGAAGGGTTGACTTAGATGTTGACTCACAGCTGTCATTTTGAAATGTTGGTATTTCTCTATTGCTCAATATTTAAGGAATGTTTGTGGTTCTATGATGATCTGTAACTTAAAATATCTGATGAAGATGCCAGGAAAGAGAAATAGGTGACAAAGGCTTCATGTGTGATTTTTATCCCACAATAAAAGAAATAAGTATCCAAATGGGGTTGCACACATCTGTAATCCCAGAGGCTTGAGAGTCTGAGACAGGAGGATCCCAAGTTAAAGCCAGCCTCAGCAACTTAGCAAAGCCCTAAGCAGCACAGTAAGCCCCATCTCAAAATAAAAATATAAAAAGGACTGGGGATGTGGCTCTGTGGCTAAGTGCTCCTGGGTTCAATCCATGGTACTAAAAAAAAAAAAAAAAAAAAAGGTAAATCATTTTCTCCAAATTTTCATTAATTTTATAATTTTATTTTATCTCCTTTATAGATTAATTGCACATCTAATTTTAGTTTAAGGTCATTTAGGGATGCAAAATACATTTGTAACATCACAGTCTACCTCCAAGTCTACAGCAGTGAAATGTTATCTCACTCCCATAAATTATGCTATTTTGTCACATATTTTATGTGTATTATGATCCCATGATACATTATTACTATTTTTGATTTAGGCAGTCAGTTACCTTTTAAAGTAGTTGAAAATGAAGAAAAAACTATTTTTATTTATCCAAATTTTTATCATTTTTTATGCTCTTCATTTGTTCAATATATTTACCTTTTCACCTGCCATTCTATTCTTTCTGCATAGAGTTTCCATTAATACATTTTTAAGGTAAGAATGCTAGAAATAGATTCTTATTCCACTTTTTAATGTGTTTATTTTACTTTTATTTTGAAAGATAGTTTTTTATACTATAGAATTATGAATGCTTTTTTCAAGTACTTTTGTCTTTTCACTAACATCTGAATTATAGCTTTTGATAAGAAAGTGTAGTTTACTATATGCAGTATTTCTTTCTTCTTTGACTTCATTCAATATTTTCTCTCTAGATTTGCTTTATAGCAGTTAGAAAACAATGTGATTATGTCTTTTGTTTTATTGTTGATATGACTGGTCTTTATATTGTTATTTCCTTTTCTACCTAGGTTTTTCTGAACTTCTTTATCTGTTTTGTTAAATTAATCCTCCATTATTGTTTAATACTTATTCATTAAGTGTTCATGATTTTCTTATCACCTTTTTAAAAATATTTCTTTTAGTTGTAGATGGACATAGTACCTTTATTTATTTATTTATTTATTTATCTTTATATGGTGCTGAGGATCAAACCCAGGACCTCATGCATTCTAGGCAAGCACTCTACCACTGAGCTATAACTCCAGCCTTTTATTACCCTTTTTAAAGAACATAAATTATTAGATATATTAGATTGCTTGACATTGTCTTCTAACTCCAATTTTGTTGGCTTTTTCCACTCTTTTATGTCTTTGTGTTTCATTTCATTATTTCTGTTGGCTTGTATACTAGATAACTGGTTATTGTCCGGGCAATGCAGAGTACAAAAAAAATCCCAACAAATAATTCATGTCTTTTATCAAAATTTTCATTAGTACTATTTCCAAATTTTATTTTTTATACTATCTGTAGCTGTGTTTAAATACCTTATGCACTCCTGCACATTTGACTTTTCATTATATTATTTAACATATTAATCATAGTTATTTTAAAGCCCCCTTCCTAATAGTGTTATCATGTGGATCATCTCTAAATTTAATAATATTGACTAGTTTCCCTTGCCAATGCATATTTTTATTTTCTTTTCCACACATATCTCATAAATTTTAAATTATTTGCTAGACATTTTTTACAAAGGAAAAGAAGTAGTCTAGGAGGAAACTGTATTCATGTCCAGCGGTGGGTCATTATCTTCTCCTGTTGGGCCATTGGCTGGTGAGCTGAGTCAATGTATTTTATTTAGGATTAATTTTGGTTTTGCTGTACTTACCTTAACTGTATCATCAGCCTTTACACCCTTCCAGCATTAGACTGCTGCTATTTTCTTACACTTAGTATAAGGTCTGAATTGATGGGAAATTTTTCAATAACTTCAAACACTGAAAGAAGGAGTCTTTATTTGATCTCTTACTCCATCTCTAACAGTAGACTATAGTCATTTTACCCCACTAAAGTTTCATAGTAGAACTGGGATAGGGCTCAGGACCTCTCAGTTCCACTCCAACCTCAGATTTAGTCAAGTCTTGTATTCTTCAGCCTCAGTGGTAGGTGAAGTACGATGTCTTTACATTGACGTAGAGATAGACAATTTCTCCTCCTACTGTGAGTAGGCAGTAGAAAACAATTGGGCACCTTGTCCTTCCATTAAGGATAGTAGATTTCTGCTTTGATTGGCATCAGTTGTCTTGACATCCCTCAATGGGAGATCATTTTTGCTAAGTGTTAATGAAATAAAAGGTAGTGATGGGGGTTGTATTTACTATTCTTCCCTCAACAGCAGTTGACCTTTGCTATGAGCAGGAATGTGAGGGTTTTCTCCCCTTCCCCAGTGGAGACTGATTTTACTTTGTATTAGAACAGAATCTGGTACATAACTCTTATCCAATGGCTATCATTTATCACCTTGGACTCAAGCAAGATCTGGTGTGTAAATATGGTTCTCCAGGTGTTCTCAAGCCACCCTCAGACATTTGCAAGTGCATGTTCTGGAAGCCAGTGCCACTGAGGCAGAATCTCACAAAACTATTATATTTCTAGCATACATGGATAGAAGTTCATGGAAAGACACTTTCCTGTAGATTTAGTATTCTTTTTTGTCTGGATTTCCCAGAAATTTTAAACTGTAACAGTAGCTGACATTTAGATTTTAGGAATTGGGTAAAATTTCATGTTTAAAAAAAAAATGTCTGTCTGCATTTATGACTTACACTTCTTTATTTTTTTAAATCAACCAAAATGTACTTATTTAATATACATTGCAGGGGCTCAACCAGACTTAATTTAAAAGATAGGAACAAAACAAAAATAATACCACAAGATGCAGGGTCTTACACAGAAATCAAGCAAACGACACTCTATCTAAGGAAAAATTAAAAACACAAGGAGGCTGGATAGCCCTAGTCAGGGCTCTTGGTTCTAGACCTGCTTTGAGTAGGTTTCTTGCAGGTACTTCTTAAAAGCTGTGGGGTTTTCCCAGAGCTCAGCAACATGTGTATTCAAAGGCTTGTCAATGTTAGGTTCTCCTAGAAGGCTCTGGATGGAGAACAGGATGGTCCTCACGTCATACAGGGCAGGCCATTTGTCCTTGAGGATGTTCTTCTCTCTCCCATTCTCTGAGAAAATTGAAATATTTAGTGTGCTTCTATCTTTCCTCATGAGTGGTTGATAGCCTCTGGAATTCAGTTTATCTGGTTGCCTTGCAACCATAACTCTCACGCTCAAAAATTATCATTCTGTGGTTTACTTAGCTTTTTAAAATTTTAGTATGTAATATTTATTTACAGATTTTTTTTTCATTTTAAGTGGAAATGCAACTTGAATACTGCTTAAAGTTCCTTTCACTGTTAACGCTTGGTTTGACATACACAGAATGATCATGTGAATCAAAGTTTTGACAGAGTTCTATAGTCTCACTCTAGGAGTAAATCCATTTTTATTCCCAAGCAATAGCACACATTTATTTTAAAAAATTAAAAAACCTGAGAAGAGTATTGTGTTATATTCTTTATTCTCATTTAATCAACAAATTAACGCTTTGAGGTAGTTACTTTATGGTCCTCATTTATATAAGGAAATCATAAAATGCCCACATACACACAACTACAGTGTGATACAAAGGATTCGAGTTATTTGATTTTGATCTATATCCTTAATCACTAAGTAAATATGAGTTCCCATTTAATAATCTATTATTTTTTCTATAGACAAGTCACAGATTTCTCCTTCTTTTTATAAGTCATGGCAAAGCCGAAAGTACAGATTTCTGAAATGTGTAATGGCACTAGATCTTTCAACCAAGTTTCCATAAATATGTGAACATAGTTTCAATCCTCAGTTATGAAAATAACCCTTGCCCGTGTTTTTATATTCCTTTTCTTAATGGGACTCCTGCCACAAGTTTCAGGTTTGTGCCAGATGGTTGTAAATTGAAAAACAAATAAAAAGGGAAATAAAATACCCTTATTCTTCTGCTCCCTGGCCGCTTATATCCAATAAAAACAATAGAGAGCAGATTTGTTCTGATAATTAATAGACTATTTACCAGCTAGTATGTTAGCTTAAGAGATATTTGATTTTAAAAAAAGTTTTAAATAACAGTAAGATGAGATGTTGATGTCTTTTTTTATAAAGTAAGGTAAAGGAATTCCAAACAAAGGTATAATTTTTGAAATATATTCCTACTATCAAAGAATTTAAGTCAATGAAATTTTAAACCACCCATTGGTACTGGAGGTTGGCTAGGGATGATAGTGAAAGAGAAATTTTGCCGAACCATAAAAAAACCTGTCAAATAGTTGAACTCTCTTTCTTAACCTTACTTCAGCCTTGTCAGCTTTCCTTTTTTCTTTTCACTACCTTTAAGAATTTAACAGAAAAGAGGAAGAGTCAATCTTTAAAAATGCCAGTGTGAAATGAATGTGTCTTCATTCCTTTTGCAAATATTCTCTCTGTTATGAGAACAGAAAGCCATTCTGGCAGGAAAAAAATGAAGACTGTGCTTGCAGAATCTCTTTTCTTTGTTCAGTCCCATCTCTCGTCTATCTACTTTGTCATATGTCTTAGTCATTTCATTACCTCTTTCATCAAGCTTTTTACCTTTTTTGATATCCCCTGTTCCTCTTAACACTCTCTTTTCTTCATCTTCCTTCACAAAATATACCATATTTCATATTCACGCAGCATATGCTTTCTTTTTTATTCACTGTGACACTAATTCCTTACTTCTAAATGAGGTAATAGGAAATTGAATTGCTGCCTATTTCCCTCTGGTCTAAATGAAATAGCCAAAAATCAATAACTAGAGACAGGTGAACCAAAGGCTTTGTAGGAGACCATAGATCAGTGAAATAGTTGGTCTCTGTGTGTATGTGTGTTTTTGTATCTAGTGTGTAGTTTGGTATTTGTTTACATGCATGTGTGTGAGATTCATGTGACGTTTGTGTGCATATGGCATTTATGGTACAGCTTTGCATTCTCTGGATTGATACTGGTAGTAATATCCAGTGCATAGATATCCAACTCATGTGAGATCTTGCAAAAAAGTAGTAAGTAGCTTTGTCTTGAGTATATTTTAAGTAGCTCTGTGATGGATTCAGAAACCATGTCTGTCTTAATTTAAAGCCTGAATTTGCAAAATGTGTAGAAACAAAATAGACTTGCAAAAGTAATTCATTACTAAAAAGCATTAGGAGCAGATTATTTAGATTGTTTGCATTTTATTATTAATAATAAAATTTCACTAGTAAGATTGAGAATTCCACATCTTCGGTTTTATTTATGTCTATAAAAAAGGCAATTTCCATTTGCAAAGATGAATAACTTGTTTCACATTCAGTGATATTCATGTTGTGGTCATTATAAGATCAGTGAAGCTGTGACATGTCCAAACCAAATAATCTATCAGTATAGTTATTAGAAACATTTTTCAGTCATGATAACAACCTCATTGGACTGATGATAATAATGTTCCATCAAAGAGATATGAAGGGTTATCACATTCAAGACTGAACAACTTATTAGATAGTAATAGATATGGCATCACAATGGCTTCAGTGTATTCTCTTAAAAATTATTTAAACGTCACTTCTGCAGATGTTAATTTGTAAGCAACAGTAAAGGGAAGCATCATTTTCTAAGCAAATGCTTAAAAGATGAAAAAGGCTATATCAATAAATATTACAACAAAAATTAATGAAGAGTGTTTTCTTTGGAAACAAACTATGTATTAAGTAACATGTTTCTCTTAATACAGAATCCCTTGTTGATTTTTCCAATCACCCTGCCTTATTTTAAAACACATTTTCTGGACTAGATGCATCTTCTGAGAGAGTGTCACAAATTTTTACACAAGAAAAGAAAACATGAGGAAAGTACAATGAAAAGGGGGTGGTGTTCTCTGATATATTTGGTAGAAATTACATGTGTGTAATTTGATCAAGTTTGCAATGGGTAGCACATTTTAGATATAATTTATTAATGAACTAATGTGTAAGCTATTTTTAAAATAATAATTTAAATACAAAAAGGACTTTATATGTCCTTAAAACTTTATCAGTATATAAACTGCACATCTTTGTGTACCATTATATTTTCTTTCTTTTTTTCTTTTTCTTTTTCTTTTTTTTTTGGCAGTACTGGTGATTGAACCTAGCTGTGCTCTACAATTAAGCTACACCTCCAGCCCTTTTTGTTTGTAATTTAAGACAGGGTCTCACTAAATTGCTCTAGCTGGCCTCGAACATTCAGCCTCCCAAGTAACTGAGATTACAGAGGTGCACCACCCTACGCAGCTATATTTTCTCCTAAATATCACATGAGTATTATGTATTATTCAAATATTTAGATATCTTTAGCTATTTAACCCTTCTATGATTTTTAGTAATGCAAATGATTTACAGATTTTTATTATTTAAAATAATGCTGCAGTATACTTCCTAAAAATGATGCATTTCCAAAGTTGAGAGGTAATTCAGTTCATAAAATTCTCAATAAATAGCTCTAAATTCTATCATCTTCAAAGTACATTAAAAAAATTGCTTTTACATGGCACTACATAGTGTTGTCCAAAACATTGGCCAGATCCAAATACTCTCTTTCTGGCTTTTTATATTCGAATATTGATAAGTTTATGTAAATATATTGTATTTAAAACAATTGAAGTAAATTAACTAATAGGATTACTACAAATTGTTTCAATACTTGAAGTTGCATTTACATTTCCCCCACCTGGTACTCAACAAATATGTACATGAACATAAATATACAACCTTCCTGACATGTCATTTAGAATTCACCAAACCCTTCCTTGGTTGATAGTGTCCTTTGTCTTGTCCTTTTCAACTGCTTTAGATTAAAAAGAAAACAAGTTTAAATTGTTTTCTTAATGACAGACAAATAAAAAGCAGTTAAATGGGGTTTGGTTTCTCTTATTTTCTTTTGTTTTGGTTTGCTTACCCTCATATGACATGATTTTAAATACTACCTGGGTCTTGTCATTTTTTTCTTACATCCTGATTTTTTTTCTTTTATAATAGGGCTCTAGGGCATAAAACCAATATTCTAGGAACATTCTGAATATTAAAAATACATTATTGGTATGCACATTTAAATAATATACAATAAAAATTTTAAAAAAGAAAATGAATCACTAAAATAAGTAAAAATTGATAAAATGATAAATTTATTGAAACCTAATTAAATCAAAATAATATTTATTTCAAATAAACACTTCCATTTTAGCTAATTTTTTTTCCATTCTTTACACTTTGGTTTTTTTCTGTGCATATTTCATTTTTCCCTTTCTCTTTCACGCGCTCTCTCTTCTCTCTCTCCCTCTGTTTCTTTGAAACATGGTTGAAAGGTCAGAGAATAAGGATACAGAATGGTAATTTAATGCAAGATATTCCATTAAAACATTTAATTCTCACAGCTTTGGCTACTTTTTGACATATGATACCATGGTTTTCTATATTAAATCCCATAATTTGGAGAAGATACTACATGTCTGAATATTTTAATTAAATGTCAAGTGGTTTATTAGCTTAACTAATTATATCAATTTTGTATCATAGGAAATCATATATGGACTCTCTGCGCTAGGCTTTCAAGGACCAGGGCTGGAAGTGGTGGAGGCACCGTTTTCCAGCCAGCTTCCTGGCATCATTGCGCAGCTCAACATCCCACGCAGGAATTTCGCTCGTGTATGTGTGAGTACAGGATCACCGGGAGGCAGCGGTAGCCAGGAGGCGTGGCTTCGGCGCCGGCTGGAGAAACGCGGTTGCAGCCCAGGCCTCGGCCCAGGGCTCCGGCTATCCGAGACTGAGACTGGAAGTAGCGGGTGCCATCTTCCAAACAGTTTTTTGGCAGCTCTCTATGCCTTGCCGCCCCACGCAAGAGTCTTGCTTGCGTGTGTGAGCGCAGGGCCACCAGGAGGCAGCGGTAGCCGGGAGGCGTGGCTTCGGCGCCCACCAGTGGAGTGCAGTTGTGGTGGGGGATCCGGCCCAGGGCTTCAGCCCGGAGTTTACCCTGGGCGTGCCGGGCCTGCTTCCGCACAGGGTGCCTAGCCCCAGTGTCCACCCAACTGCGAGAGACCGCTAGCAGTTGCATCTGTGGACTGACTGTCTCCTGAGCGGAACCTCAGCTATTGTTCTTTGTGGACCACCTTCTAACACAGCGGAACTTCCTACACACCAGGGGGTACAGGTGAACACCTGGGAGCAAACCTTGGCCACGGTGGAACAGCGACTCCACCAGCGGCCCAGAGTGTCACCTTGGCCTGGGACCAGTACCAAGGATACCAGCCGGGAAAGTCCAGCAAACAACGGACAATGCCACCTACTGGAGGAGAAGTAACGAAACCCTGCAGGAAAACTATAACCGTATAGGAGTTAAAACTGTAACACCTTGGATCAGCAGAGCTAGAAGGAAAGACACACAAACATCATGAGAAAACAAGGGAAGAAAGTGACTCAAACAAACCAAGATACTACACTCCCACAATCCATGGGCTGTGGAGCAGGAGGAATGACAGAACAGGAATTCAGGACGTAAATAATTAAAATAGTCGGTGACTTAAAGAATGATATAAGAGAGCAAACCCAGTCAGCAATAGATCACTTTGATAAAGAGATTCGTAGGCAAATACAGGAAGTAAAAGATCACTTCCATAAAGAGATACACAGGCAAATACTGGAAGTAAAAAATCACTTCAATAAGGAGATAGAGATTCTGAAAAGGAACCAAACAGAAATCCTTGAAATGAAAGAAACAATAAACCAAATCAAAAACTCAAT
>PVHX01036591.1:0-10706 GCA_004024805.1 Geosciurus inauris
CTAATTACTTACAGTACTAAAATATGTTAAATTCTACACAGAAATTTAATCTTTAAGTTCAGCTACCACTGTCCCCTAATACAGTTCCTCTCATCATCCTTATAGCCCTACACTTTCAAACCAAGTACATTTTAAAAAGAGTAAATATTTTATTAGCAATTTTGAAAAGGACTAAAATTTACTAGATTAAGCTTTATCTATCCTTTTATTATTCATATACTTACAGAGAAAACATTGAGTTTCAAGAAAGGTAAGCCAGAAGAATTAACAAAGAGAACTCAGAAAAATCAACAAACTGGTGAGGAATCTCTAAATCACTCTGAGAAAGAAGATTCATGTCTATTTGCACTTCAAGAGCTAGAAGAGACTTGAGTACACTTAAATGTTGCAAATATCTGCATTCGGTCTAATGTCAAGCTTTGATAAAATTCTGAAATGGAATATATCATAGTAATGAATCAAATTTACCACTGTGGAACTATCTAAAATACAGTAATACTAGAAGACTAAATAACATGCTTGTTTTAAAACATGCCTGTAACTAGAACTGCTTTCAAGGTCACTATGTTGTACCATATACAGCTCAGGTGAAAAAGAGCTCAAATGGATATCTTTGTTGTTAAAATTCAAACACTTTCACAATTTAGTTCCTAGTAACAATGAAATCTAAGAGCATTGGTTCATAGTCAATCTCTACTATGTCTTAGTAACAGCATCTTTTCTTCCATTCCATATTCTAAACACAGAGACAGAATAAAATGATCAGTTTGTACCATTTCATAGACAACATCAAAGTTGGTGAGAAAGCCAATCTTTTTGGTTCTTGCCTGACATTGTAAAATTGAAGAGCACTGCCACTAGGAAACAACCCATTAAATGAACAGAAAATATTTGGTGAGAAAGGGTAAAAATGATATCCTGCTCTATGGCCACAGTCCCTCACTTGGAAATTGCATTTCCCATATAATTATTGATTATTATTACAGCCCTATCTGTATTGAAAATTAAGGATACCACAAACAAATCCATAAATGGCAAGGACTGAGTCACTAAAAGTTCTAATTTAGAGGATATCAACAACAAGGGAAATTAAAATAGAACTAACTATCAGACAATTTAAAAACACTACCTGTGTATAAACCCAAAGGAAATGAAATCGACATGACAAAAAGACACCTGTACTACCATACTTATTGTAGCACTATTCAAAATAGCCTGAGGATGGAATCAACCTAAATATCCATCAACAGATGAATGGATAAAGAAAATTTGGCATGTATACATAATGGAATACTATTCAGGCATAAAAAGCAGGAATGGACCTTGAGAACATGAAGTGAAATAAGTCAGATATGGACAAATATTACATGATGTAATTCACATGTGGAACCTAGAAAAGGGGATCTCATAGAAGTTGAGAGTAGAATAATGGTTATGAGAGGCACAGAAAACAGAGAAGACAAGAGAGGGGGAGAGGGTGGTCAAGAGGAGAGACGAGGAAGAGGTTGGTCAACAGGTACAGTGCTAATGTTTATTAAGTTATGGTGCTCTACAGCACAGCAAGGTGAATATAATTGATAGTAATGTATTATATATCTCAGAATACTTAGAAGAGAGGAATCTGAATATACTCACCATAATGAAATCACAAAAGTTTAAGATGAAAGATAGGCTAATTACCCAGATTGATTGCTACCCTATGTATACAGGAATCAAAGCGTCACAGTATGCCTCATAAATATGTACAAATATTATGTGTCAACTAAAAAATGAAATGAAGGGGGGAAACTAGTGGATGAAAATACTCATCCATAACTTCCAAAACTTTCTTTGTGTTCATTTGTGTATATGTGTGTTTTGTGGTAAGAACACTTAACATGGAATTAATCCATTTAACCTATTTTAAGATAAATAATACTGTGAGCTATAGGCAGTATATTATACCACAGATCTCTTGAACTTATTCATCTTGCATAATTGAAGTTTTACACCTATTGAGCAACCACTAATTTAATAAATTAATATATAGGAGAGAGTTTACAATAAGTCAAGTTTGGAATGTATATAGCTCTCCCAGCTAGTAAAATCACAAGCTAACAGGGATAAACTAATAAATAATAGCTCAAGGTTGTCTGAGCAGGACAAAAGGTAGCAAATGAGATATAATGTGTGTATCTGTGAAGTAATGAACTTAGAGAAAAATAATATGAATTAAGTTTAACAGATCATGGGTTCAATAGTATTTTTTACTACCCAAGGAAAGAGTAAAAGCAAATTTTTACAAACATCAACTTAGCAGAGCCAAAAGTAATGCAAAATGCTAAAGAAACATTGGAGAAAAATATGACTCATAAAATCATGTTATTCCATATTAGCATAGCATGTGCAGTTCTAGTAACCACAGCATATAAAATTATTTAAAATATATTCAAAATTAAATGAAAGGAAAACATCCATCTGTTCATCAAAACTCAAGATTCTAGAACTTAAAATGTCCTTAAATGAAGACAGTAATTTTAAGACAAACAAAAACATTATTTTATATGTAGAAACCTTGCGGATTTTCCTACTAATGTGCATAAAGAATCAATAAATAGCATGGATTCAAGCTAAAAAGCTTCTTCCCAGCAAAAGAAACAATCGATAAGGTGAAGAGAGAGCCTACATTTTGGGAGCAAATTTTTGCCACACACACATCAGACAGAGCACTGATCTCCAGGATATATAAAGAACTCAAAAAATAACATTAAAAAATCAATAAATGGGCTAAGGAACTGAACAGACACTTCTCAGAAGAAATACAATCAACAAATATATGAAAAATGTTCAACATCTCTAGTAATTAGAGAAATGCAAATCAAAACTAAGATTTCATCTCATGCCAGTCAGAATGGCAGTTATCAAGAATACAAGCAACAATAAGTGTTGGCAAGGATATGGGGAAAAAGGCACGCTCATACATTGCTGGTGGGACTGCAAATTGGTGCAAGCAATCTGGAAAGCAGTGTGGAGATTCCTTAGAAAACTTGGAATGGAATCACCATTTGACCCAGCTATCCCACTCCTCAGTCTATACCAGAAGGATTTAAAAACAGCATACTATAGTGATGCAGCCACGTTAATGTTTAGAGCAGCTCAATTCACGATAGCTAAACTGTGGAACCAAACTAGATGCCTTTTAATAGATGAATGGATAAAGAAACTGTGGTATATATACACAATGGAATATTACTCAGCATTAAAAGAAAATAAAATCATGGCATTTGTAGGTAAATGGATGGAGGTGGAGAATATCATGCTAAACGAAGTAAGCCAATCCCAAAACACCAAAGGCTGAATGTTCTTTCTGATAAGTGGATGCTCATCCATAATGAGGGTGGGCACAGAAAAAATGGAGGAACTTTGGGCAAAGGGAAGGGAAAGGAGAGGAAGGGGCATGGGGGCAGGAAAGATGGTGGAATGAGGTGGAAACAATAACCCTAGGTACTTTTTATTTTTAAAAAATTTTTTTTAGTAGTAGATGGACACAATATCTTTATTTATTTTTATGTGGTGCTGAGGATCGAACCCAGTGCCTCATGCATGCAAGGTAAGCGCTCTACCACTGAGCCACAACCCCAGCCCTACCCTAGGAACTTTTATGACTGCACACATGGTGTACAACAAGAGAAATGAAAAGTTGTGCTGCATTCTGCTGTCATATATACCTAATTAGAATAAATAAATTAACCCAGCAATTTGGGAGGTTGAGACAGGAGAATGGTGAGTTCAAAGCCAGCCTCAGCAACAGTGAGGCACTAAGTAACACTGAGAGACTCTGTCTCTAAATAGAACACAAAATAGGGCTCACAAAATGTAGCTCAGTGGTCAAGTGCCCCTGAGTTCAATCCCTGGTACCAAAAAATAAAGAATAAATAGATTAATTAATTTAAAAAATAGCTGTATTGAGATATAATAAACATGCCATATAATTTATCCTCATAAATTATAGAATTCAATGCTTTTAGTATATTTAACAGTGTCATACAACCATCATCACAATCTAATATTTAAATAGTTTTAGTTGTAGATGGACACAATACCTTTATTTTATTTATTTATTTTTATGTGGTGCTGAGGATCGAACCCAGGTCCTCATACAGGCAAGGCAAGTGCTTTACCACTGAGCTATAACCCTAGCCCCACAATCTAATTTTTAAAAAAATTCATTTTACCCTAAAAGATTTCCTGTACTCATTAGCAATCATTCTCTATTACCCTTCTTTGCAAGCCTTGGCAACACCTAATCTACTGTTTATACAGATTTGCAAATTCTGGGTCTTTTTATGTCAATGAACTCTTATAATATGTGTTCTCCTGTGTCTAGTTTCATCCACTTTGCATATTTGAGTGTCATCCATGTTATAGGACATATCACTACTTCAGTATTTTTAATTATCAAATAATATTCCATTATATGGATATAGTGTGATTTATTTAGCCATTCATCTATTGATGAATATTTGGATTTATTCTACATTCTGTTATTAATAACACCGCTTTGAACACTCACATACAAGTTTCTGTGTGAAGACACAACTTCATTTCTCTTGGGTACATATCTTGGAATGGAACTGGTAGGTCATACAATAACTCTATATATAACTTTTGGAGGCATTACCTAACATTATTCATAGAAGTTACACCGTTTTACATTCCCATCAGCAATATATGGGTTCAAATTTCATCAGATCCTTGCCAACACTTATTATTTTCTGTCTCGATCATGGCTACTCTATTGAGTGTGAAGTGGATTCTCATTGTGATTTTAATATACATTTACATAATGTCCATTGAAGATGAACACCTTTTCATGTAATTATTAGCCATGTATACATCTTATTTAGAGTAATGTTTAAATCCTCTGTCCATTTTTCCACTTTAAAAAATTATTTTATTTTCAATTGACAAATAATAATTGTGTGTATTTGTGGTATACAATGATATGATATACTACATATATACACTGAAATTATTCATCTTATAATTAAAGTTTGCACCCTTTGACCAATATTTCCAAAGTGCTCTAAACCACCATGCTACTTTCTATTTCTATAAATTTGACCACTCTAGGTACTTAATACAACTGGAACCATACAATATTTGTCTTTTTGTTTGTTTTTTAAGGTGGTACTGGGGATTTAACCCAGGGCTTTGTACATACTATGCAAGTACTCTACCACTGAGCTACATCCATAGCCCTTATATTTGTCTTTTTGTGACTGCCTTATTCCACTTAGCTTAATGTCTTCAAAGTTCATCCATATTATAGCACATATCAAAATTTCATTCCATGTTAATATTGAATAATATTCCATTGTACATACATATGACATGTTGTCCATCCATTCCTTCAATAACGATTACTTCTACCTTTTGGCTATTTTGAATAATGCTGGTATAAACATGGCTAAAAAAATATCTGAGTCACTGCTTTATGTTCTTTGGGATATATATTTAGAAGTGGAATTACTGGATCATATGCAATCTATATTTAAATTTTTGAGAAAATTCCATGCTGTTTTCTACAGTGGCCGCACCATTTTACAATCATACCATCCATGCCCAAAGGTTCCACTTGCTCCACACAGTTACTAGCACCTGTTACTTACTATTTTTATAACAATCTTAATAGGTATGAAGTATTATCTCACTGTAGTATCTATTTGCATATCCCTACTGAGCAGTGATACTGACCATCTTTTCATGTACTTATTCTCAATTAGCATATCTTCTTTGGACGAAGGTCTATTCAAATCCTTTGTCCATTTTTAAATTGGGTTGTTTGGGTAATTTTATTGTTGATTTGTAGGAATTATTTATGTGTTCTGAAAATTAGTCCCTTATCAGATACATGATTTGTAAACTGTCTTCTCTTTCTGTGAGTTGCCTTTTCCCTTTGTGGATATTGTCCTTGGATGCACAGAAGATTCTAACTTGGGTGTAGTCCACTTTATCTACTTTTTTGTTTGCCTAAGCTTTTAGTGTTATAACCAAGAAATCATTGCCAAATACATTGTCATGAAGATTCTGTTCCACATTTTAAGGGGTTTTATAGTTTTAGGTCTTATATCTCTGATTAATTTTAAGTTTTGCATATGGTACAAGGAATGGGTTCAACTCCATTTTTTGAAGGTGGACATCTAGTTTTCCCAGCACCATTTGTTGAAGAGACTGTCCTTTTTAGATTGTGTGCCCTTGTCAAAGATCATTTGAACATATATAAGAAGGTTTACCTCTTAACTTTCTTCTTTTTTATTGGTTCTTTTTACTTATATATGACAATATAATCAATTTTGATATAATTATACAAGCATGGAATATACGTTATTCTAATTAGGACCCCATTCTTGTGGATGTACATGATAGTGGGATTCACTCTCTGTTGGTCTATTTATCTGTCTTTAGGTTTGTATCACCCTGACCTGATTACTGTAGATTTGCAATACATTTTGAAATCAGTGAGTATGAATCCTTCAAGTTTTTTAAAAATTTATTTGGTAACTTAAGGGTCACTTGAAAATACATACAAATTTTAGGATAAATTTTCTCTCTGCAAAATATGCTAATGGTACATTGACAGGGATTTTGTTGAATCTGTAGATCACTTTGAGTAGTACAAGCACCTTAGTAACATTAAATCTTCCAATTCCTGAACGAGGGACATCTTTCCATTTACTTGTGTTTCTTTTAGCCCTATTTTCTAGTTTACTGTGTACAAGTCTTTTACCTTCTTATTTAGACTCATTCCTAAATATTATTTTTTTTATTTTGGTGCTATTGCAAATGTGATTGTTATTAATACCCTTTCCTGGTTGCTGGTTATTAGTGTACAGAAACACAATAATTTTTGGGTATTGATTCTGTGTTCTGCAAGTAGGCTAAAGATATTTATTAGTTCTAACAGTTTTTTTCATGTATGAACTTGCTATAGATATTTTCTACATATAGAATTATGTCTGCTTGCCTAGCATGAGTAAGGCCCTGCAGTTCAATCCCAGTACTGGAAAAAAATACCATGTGAATCATCTGTGAATAAAAAAGATTTCTAATTTGGATATCTTTTATTTCTTTTTCTTGTCAATTGCTCTAGCTAAGATTTCCATAATGTCCTGAAAAGAAGTGGTGAAACTAACTGTGAGTTTTTCATATATGGTGTCTATTATGATGTAGTTTCCTTCTATTCCTAGTTCGTTGAGTGTATTTATCATGAAAGGGCATCCAATTTTGTCAAGTACTTTTTAAAAACCTTTTTTAGTTGTATATGGACACACTACCATTTTTTTAAATCTTTTTATGTGGTGCTGAGGATCGAACCCAGGGCCTCACACATGCTAGGCAAGCGTTCTACCACTGGGACACAACCCCAGTCCTTGTCAAATGCTTTTAATACTTTGAGATGATTGTGTGTTTTTCTTTTTATTCTTTGATATATTATATTGATGAGTTTTGTATGCTGAAATACTCTTGCATCCAAGGGATACATCCTTCTTGATTGTGGTGTACAATCCCTTTAATATGTTTTTGAATTTGTTATGCTAGAATTTTATTAAGGAATTTTTGTATCAATATTTGGAAGGGATATGGTCTGTCGTTTTCTTCTAGTGTCTTTGGCTTTGGTATTGTGGTAATCTTGGCATCACACAACAAATTTGGTAGTTTTACCACCTCTTAAATTTTTTGGAAGAGTCTAAAAAGGAATGGTGTTAATTCCTCTTTAAATGTTTGATACAACTCAGCAGTGCAGCCATCTCATCCTGGGTTTTTCTTTGTTGGGAGGTTTTAGATTACTGAATCAATCTCCTTACTAGCTATAGGCCTATTAGGATAATATAGTTTTGATTCAGTTTTAGTAGTCTGTGTGTTTCCAAGAATTTTTCCATTCTATCTAGGTTATAAAAGTTTTGGCACAACCACTGGTTCTTAGTACTCTCTTATATTTTTTTTATTTTTTAAAATCAGTAGTAATATATCCTGGTTGTTTGTAATTTTATCTATTTGAATCTTCTCTTTTTTTCCTTAGTCAGTCTAGCTAATGGCTTTGAAATTCTGTTGATGTTTTTGAAGAACCAACTCTTGGTTTTGTTGATTTTCTCTACTGTTATTTTATTTACCTGTGTTCTAATTTTTCTTTATTTTCTTCAGTGAACTCTGTATTTAGTTTGTTCTTTTTGTAATATTTTAAGTTTCAAAGCTAGGTTTTTGATTTGAGGTCTTTCTTATCTAACATAAACATTTACAGCTATCGATACCTCCATTAGTATTGATTTCACTGCATCCTGTAAATTTAGGAATGCTGTGATTTCATCTTCATTTGTCTCAAGATATTTTCTAATTTCCCTTTGGATTTCTTCTTTTTCCCACTGATTGTTTAATGGTATGTTGTTTAATGTAAACATTTTTGTAGATTTTCTAGTTTTTGTTCTATGTTAATTTCTAGTTTTACTTCACTGTGATTAGAAAAGACAAGGTGTGCAATTGTAATCTTCTTATATTTATTAATATTTGTGGCCTAACATGTGGTCTATTCTATATTGTGAACTTGTAAAAATGCATATTCTGCTATGCTGAATAGAATGCTCTTCACATGTCTGCTAGGTTCATTCACATTTTAAAAAATTAGTTATATTCCTATCGAAATGTAAGAGTTATTTATATATTCTGGATACAAATCTTTGACCTATTATTTGCAAAATTTTTCTCCTATTCTGTGGCTAATCTTTTTACTTTCTTGATGGTCTGACTAGAAGTAAAAAAAAAACCTTAAATTTTAATATATTCTAAAAATTTTTTTCTTTGGTTATTTGTGCTATTGGTGTCATGTCTAAGAAACCATTACCTAGCCTAATATCATGAGGATTTAGTGATCTTTTCTTCTAAGATCTCCATCTTTTAGCTCTTATATTTAAGTGTGATCCATTGTGATTTAATCTTTGTATATGACATGGGTAGAGGGTTTAAATTAATCCTTTTGCTTATAGATATACTCTTGTCCTAGCAACATTTGTTGAAAAGGCTTTTTTTCTTTTTAATTGCCTCAGCACCTTTATTGAAAATCAGTTGACCAAAAATGTCTGGATTAATTTCTGGGCTCTAATCTATCTCATTAGTCTCTATGTTTATCCTATAACAGTCAATACTTGGATTTTTGAGGAAGATTAATTGTCTATGTCTGTCCTATGCCAGTAGCACCTCTATGATTACTAGAACTTAGTAGTAAGTTTTGGTATCCAAAAGGGTAAGCTCTTCAAATGTGTTCTTTTCATGACTTTTTTTTTTGTTTATTCTGGGTCCCCTGCATTTCCATATGAATTTTAGGATGTGCTTGTCAATTTCAACAACAAAATCCAGGATCATAGTAGGAATTCCATTGAATCTGTAGTATGGCTAATTTTTTTTAAATATTTTTTTAGTTGTCAATATATCTTTATTTTATTTATTTATATGTGGTGTTGAGATGAACTCAGTGCCTCACACATGCGAGGCAATTGCTCTACCACTGAGCCACAACCTCAGCCCCAAGTATGGCTAAATTTTAAGAAGTAAGTAATAGAGGTAAGAACCATTGTGCCATATTAAAATAAGGTTACAACCAGGTACAATGGCACACACCTGTAATCCTATCAGCTCAGAAGGCTAAGGCAGGAGAATTGGTGTTCAAAGCTAGCCTCAGCAACTTAGCAAGGCCCTAAGAAATTTAGTGAGATCCTGTCCCAAAATAAAACATAGAAAGGGCTGGGAATGTGGTTCAGTGGTTAAATGCTCCTGGGTTCAATCCCCAGTACAAAAAAAAGTTTAAGACATTTGAAACATTTTCTCTTAATATCAGTTACACATGTATAGGAAAATGAAAATGATAGTAAAAGTTACATTTATTTAGTCTACTTTAAAATGTTAGAAACATTGAGAATTAGTTTTTTATTTAATTCTCAAACCTAGCACTAACTCAGAAATACAGACTTTCTTTTCAGTAAAGGCAGAAAGCACTTTATTATTTTTAAGCCTCTCTTCCTAAGTTTTAATCCATGTACGTATAATATTTCAAAATATACTCTACAAAAAGAAGGATTAAAAATATTCCCATCACAGGATTATTGTAAAAATTAAATAAATTAAATGTCTAGCCTGAATAGTAGAAACTACTTGACTTCACTACTTCTACTACTACTCTTCAGAGATGGGATGTCCTTATTCTAAAGAAATGTAGACTTTTGGAAAACAAATAATTATGACCTAATTTTCAGAGATCATGTTTTTTTATAGCAAAAATGTAAAAAGTGTTATCTAAGTTTTAATTAGAGACATTGAGCATACTTAGCCAAAATTATCCATCTTAGGTGTTTCAGCATAAAATATCACTTGAGAGAAATGGGTTTGCAAAAACTGTCATGCAAAAGGAAGATGTAAGATGCAAAGAGTTAGATATACTGCACATAACTTAACAAAACCCTAAGCTTATCCAAAGAGTCAAAATTCTATTTAATGGAATTAGAGATTACATGGCAGAATACAATTTAACTAATATATCACAGGCATGCTTCAAATTTTTTATGAAAAGGAAAACTAATTTTTAAAACCCTGGTATTTATCTAGGAAACAAAAACTCACTGAGTAGTTTGAAAAGTGTCTCCCTTCTTTTCACTGTATAGCTTATAATTTGCTTTTTT
>PVHX01036592.1:0-10705 GCA_004024805.1 Geosciurus inauris
CTCACGCTTGTAATCCCAGCACTTAGGGAGGCTGAGACAGGAGAATCGCGAGTTCAAAGCCAGCCTCAGCTATGGCAAGGCGCTAAGCAACTCAGTGAGACCCTGTCTCTACATAAAACACAAAACAGGGCTGGGGATGTGGCTCAGTGGTCGAGTGCCCCTGAGTTCAATCTCCAGTACCCAAAAAAAAAAAAAAAAAGAAAACAATAGGGCTGGGGATGTGGCTCAGTAGTCGAGTGCTCCTAAGTTCAATCCCTGGTACCAAAATAAATAAACAAAATAAAGATGATGTGTCCATCTTAAAATTAAAAAAAAAAAAAATGGTTGGGATGTAGTTCAGTAGGGATTTCAATCCCTAGTATCCCTTAAACATAAATAAATGGAATCAGGGCTGGGGTTGTGGCTCAGTGGTAGAGCGCTTGCCTCGCATGCGTGAGGCACCGGGTTCGACTCTCAGCACTACATAAAAACAAATAAATAAAATAGAGATATTGTGTCCATCTACAGCTAAAAAATTATAATAAATAAATAAATAAATAAATGAATAAATGGAATCAAATAAAAAAATAAGATGTAAGATGGATCAGGCCAGGGAGGGAAACTTTGAATTACTAAATTTGCCTACATTTATTCAATTAATAAAAATGACTGGTTTAAAAGAGCATTATATCAAGCTGGTGTTCTCCAAATTAAAGAAAGTTGTAATTTTAGACTTATAAGGATAACAAATTTTATTGAGGATTTATTTATATCATTTAGTTGTCTGTAACTGAACCTGTTATCAATAAGATAAAGTTTTATATTACTGTTTACATTGGGGTAAAAATGTGTTTTTAAGTAAATGAGGGACTAATCTATTTAAAGTGTAATATTGTGAGACATGAAAACATTTTGCTACTTTCCCACACAAAAGTGAAGTTAAAAGCCTTCTCAGCCTTTCTTTAATTTGTAGGGCTAAGCACATGCCCCGCCCTAACTCCTAGCTTTCTATTCCCCATGGGCCCTGACTTTCGACTCCTCATAGTGACATCAGGCCTATGTGACATTGGGTGGGTTGTCAGGACCAATCGGTAACTGACACGATGCAAACCCAGAGATACCTTCCCGACCCCCTCTTCCCGTCCTAAGGTACATAAAAGGCCATCATCCAGTGCTATTTCTCTGCCATCCTCCTCCTCTGAATAAAGATCTCTTGGTTACTTGGAGTGTGTTGTGTCCAGCTCGGCAGGAAACTTTCATTGGTGCTGTGACTCGGATGAGGGTGAGCTTCCCTACCAAGGCCCCTCATCCTAAACTTGAGACTGCACCTTTGTCCATTTTTCCTGATCGCCAGACTCACATCCCTACATCTTCGGTGAGTCACCCCTCAATCAGGCAGACTCCCACAGCAGATTCCCGAGGATGTCCAGCCGTTGACTGTCCAGTGGATCCTGACCATTGTGGGAGGGGGACTACATCCCACCTCAATCTTTATGGTCACAGTGGACCCCTCTGCTCATCCCTTCTTGAGGTGTCCCTACACTCCCCAACCTCCCTTTTCCTCCATTCCTTTTGATCTTGTCTTCCTCATATCCTAGTCTGACCGGAAGAATCTCTACCCTATTAAGGTTTCCTCCATCTGGATGATCTCCCTCCCAAACACCCGGCACCGGGCAATCTGCAACCTCCGGCCTCTTGGGCCCCTGACACTGGCATTTTTGGGTGATGACTCAACTCGTTCCAGTTGTCTTTTTGCCTCTCTGGATCACCTGAATTGGGGACGCCCATTCTCGGCTGACTCCAGTTATCCTAACCTTAATCATGGGGACTAGATCTTCTCTCCCAGCAGACTCTCCCCCCCTTCAATGTCTCCTTGACAATCTCTCTACCTTGAGCCTCCATCCTGACATAAAATGGAAAAAACTCATTAAACTCTGTACCCAAGATTGGCCTGCCCACACATTAGACAATGGTCACATCTGGACCCCTATTTGGGTCTCTTGATCCCATGTTACTCAGGGATCTATACAACTTCTGTGAACAATTGGGAAAATGGACAGAGATCTCTTATATTCAGGCTTTTTCCTTTTTACACTCTAATCCCTCCCTCTGCACTTCCTGTAAACTGCAACATGTCATTTTAGCTTGAAAAACTGACGTCTCTCCCCAGAACCCTTCCTCCACAGACTTTGACCCGGCAGATGAGCCCCCCATATCGCCCTCCTTCCCAGGTGCAACAACCGCCCCAATCGCAGGTTCCTCAGCCATCTGCCCCTCCTACTTTGTCTGCACCTCCCTCTACTTCCAGCTCCCCCCCACCTCCTTTAATCCTCCCACTACTCGATCCCAAACCCAGCCATTGACCATAGCTGCCCTCCAAGAGGTGGCAGGGGCTGAGGGCATTGTGCATGTCCATGTTCCCTTCTCCATAGCAGAACTGTCACAAATTGAGAAGGGGCTCAGATCTTACGCCACTAATCAGACCTCATTTATAAAGGAGTTCCAATATCTCCTGCAAGCTTACAGCCTTACCTTCCATGATATTTATACAATCCTTACCAACACTCTTTTGCCTGAGGAGCACAGATGGGTATGGGAATAGGCCGCACTTATGCTGACCAAGTGCACCAGACCACTCCCACTCACCCACTTGGAGCCCAAGCAGTACCAGAACAGGATCCCAACTGGGACATAATTCACCACAAGGCTTAATGGCTCGAGACCAACTTGCCACTTGCCTACTGGCAGGGCTCCGCAAGGCAGCTCAAAAGGCCATTAATTATGAGAAGCTGCAAGAGATCATTCAAGACAAAACTGAAAATCCTTCCTCCTTTCTGGACCGCCTGACTAAGGCCCTCCAGCAGTATACCAGTCTAGACCTTGGAACACCTGATGGTCGCCAGCTTCTTATGACTTATCTCTTCTCCCAAAGCTACCCAGACATTAAAGCAAAATTTTAAAAACTTGAAAAAAGTCCTCTCACTCCACAAATGGAGGTCCTTTTAGGACCTTTAAGGTCTATCACAGCCGAGATGAACAGGCAAAGAAACAAAAACACCAGATGCTGGCTCAAGCCCTTCGGGCTCCCCAGCCTCACACGAACTTTCCAAAAAGGGGCAATGGCCCTTGACCTCAACACCCCTAGGGCCCTGCTTTAGATGCGGAACTACAGGGCATTGGGCAAAGGCTTGTCCCAATCCTCATCCCCCTACTAAGCCATGTCCAAAATGCTATCAGCCAGGACATTGGGGGTTTGTCTGCCCTGATGCCCAGAGAGGCACCAGAACACTGACCACCCCGGACATGCTAGGACTGGCCTCTGAGGATTGACAATGCCCTATGGCCCCTACCCTGACCGCTGATAGAGCAGTAGGAGCCTAGGGTTATGCTCAAGGTCGATGGGCACTCACTCTCCTTCCTCCTAGATACAGGAGCTACCTTTTCAGTTCTGCGGGAGTTTTGGGGACCCACACAGTCTTCTGGGTCCTCTATTGTCAGGGTTGGAGGACTAACATTAAGTCCAAATGTCACTCTTCCTCTTACTTGCTCCTTTGAGGGACATATCTTCCCACACCAATTTTTGGTGATGCCCCAATGCCCTACCCCCCTTCTCAGACAGGACATACTCGTAAAATTCAGGGCTTCCATCACCCTCCACCCACCAAAGGCCTCTGCCATTTTTCTTCTCTGCCTTTCTGCCAGTCCCTCTCCCTCTGCGTCCATCCTCCCTGTTTGTGTCTCGGTTATGAATGCCCTCCTAACCCATGTTGACCCTTCTAGATGGGACATAACTTCTCCCTCATTGGCCCATTGCCCTCCCATTCGCATTCGCTCCATGACTCCCATTCCTTTCCCAGCCAATTCCAATACTCACTACCAACATCCAGCCTCCTAGGCCTGCTCCCCATCATCTCAAGCCTACTAACTAAAGGACTTCTTCATCCTGCTAACTCTCCTTATAATAACCCTATCCTGGCTGTAAAGAAACATGATGGCACATATCAATTGGTACAAGATTTGAGGATCATTAATGCAGCCGTTCAACCCATTCATCCCATAGTTCCCAATCCCTACACCATACTCTCACTTATCCCCTTTGGCCCTGCCCATTTCTCTGTTATCAACCTGAAGGATGCTTTCTTCATTATCCCTTTACATACTGATTCCCAGGATATTTTTACCTTCACATGAACTGACCCTAATACCCATCAAGCCCAACAGCTGACTTGGACCATCCTGCCCCAAGAGTTTTGAGATAGCCCCCATCTCTTTGGCCAGGCTCTGGCCAAGGACCTCTCCAGCCTATACTTTCCTCAGTCCACTCTCTTGTAATGTGTGGATGACCTCCTCCTCTGCAGTCCCTCCTTACAACACTCACTACAGGATTCAATTACTCTCCCTAACTTTCTGGCCTCTAAAGGGTACTGAGCATTGTGCAAAAAGGCTCAATTATGTCAGCTACAGGTCACTTACCTAGGGGTGGAATTCTCCCATGATTCCAAAGCTATAACGGCGGGTCACAAACACCTCATCAGAGACCTTCCAGTTCCTTCCACAAAAGAGGAGATTCTCTCCTTCTTAGGTTTGGCAAGTTATTTCCGTGCCTGGATCCCTAACTTTTCCCTTCTAGCTAAACCTCTCTACGATCTTGCTAAGAACCCTCCTTTAGATGAGCCACTGCTCTCCTCTGCTGATAAACCATTCCTGGCTCTACAAGAAGCCCTTCTTCAGGCGCCTGCTCCACACTTCCCCGACCTTAATAATTCCTTCACCTTATATGTACATGAGAATAAAGGACTAGCTCCAAGGGGTTCTGGGTCAACTCAAGGGAACCTATTTGGCCTCAGCAGCCTACCTCTCAAAGCTCCTCGACCCTACAGTTCAAGGGTGGGTCCCTTGCCTCAGGGCCCTAGCTTCAGCCAGAGTTCTTCTGACTGAAGCAAAGGAGCTAAGCTTTGGGCCCCCCACCACCATTGTCTCCCCACACCATCTTAAGGACCTCTTAACCTATAATGGCCTCAAAACCCTTCCTCCCTGCCGTATACTCTCCCTCTTGGTTTCCTTCTTGGATGACACCTCCATTATGTTTCAAGCTTGCTCCTCTTTAAACCCACTTCCCTCCTCCCAAGGTCACTGGAGCCCCCATCCCATCATTGCATCAAACTCATTTCCTCCCTCCTGCCCTGTCCCACACACATAACTGAGGGTCCCTTGGAAGACTCCACTTACACCTGGTTCTCAGATGGTAGCTCCCTTTTAATAGATGAACAATGACAAGCAGGCTATGCCTTCGTCTCATTATCAGAAGTTATTGAAGCCAATCCACATCCACCTAATACCACCAATCAACAGGCAGAACTCATAGCCGCAACACAAGCATTCACTTTGGCAGCCGACAACACATTAACATTATTTGTTGATTCAAAATATGTCTACCATATCCTCACCTCACATTCGGCAATCTGGAAAGAGAGGAGACTCCTCAACACCAAAGGAACTTCCATCATCAATGCTTCCTTTATCACCTGCCTTCTTGAGGTGTACCAGCTCCCCTTGAAAATTGGGTTGGTTCGTTATGGCTCACACCAGGCTGACCTCTCCTTAGTCACAATTGGATGAGGCAGCTCGAAAAGTGGCACAAACTCCATACATCAGGGACTCCTGCTGACTGTCCTTCCAATCAGGCCCTCTTCCCTTCTCCCTCCACCTCCTTTAAGGGATCTCATCTTCTACCTCCACTCTATTTTCCATACAAGACCTCAGAATCTTAAACTCTTTTTATCCTCATTTTTTACCCTAACTCTAGATGACATGACCCATCTCCAGTCTATAACCCAATCTTGTGTTATTTGTCAAAGGACAAATCCCAGCACCCCTCTTCATTCAGGCCTCTTTCCCACTTGCCAGATGCATAGACATCTGCCTGCCAGCGACTGGCAGATGGACTTCACTCAGATGCCCAGAGTCCACCCTCACCGGTTTCTCCTTACTCTTATTGACACCTTTTCTGGATGGGTGGAGGCATTCCCTACCACTAACAAACTAGCCTCCACCATAGCTAACATCCTCTTACATGACATTATTCCCTGCTTGGTATGCCCTCTTCTTTCCAATCAGATAATGGACCTGAATTCATCTCCTGGGTGACACAGTCTCTTTCTCATGGCCTGGGTATTCCCTGGAAATTCCACATTCCCTATCACCCACAATCCTCAGGGAAGAGAGAGCGCACCAATTGCACCCCAAAGGATATACTAACCAAATTAACCTTAGAAACCCATCTCGACTGGACACGGGTTCTCTCTCTAGCCCTCTTTCCCCTTCGATCACTGCCCCGCAAACCCACAGGTCTTTCTCCCTTCGAGGTCCTTTATGGCCGCCTCCCGGGGTCGCCCTCCAAGACTCCCCTCTTCCTCCAGGAATGACAGGACCCCTCCTTGCCTTCATACGGTCAGAGTTATGGAAATATCAAGATGCTATCCTCCCTGATCCCTCTATGTCCCAAAACCCAACCACCCTCCGACCGGGAGACCACGTTTTCTATAAGTTCACTCATCAGACAACGGATCCCTTACTCCCAAGATGGCAAGGCCCAGCTGAGGTGATTTTAGCCACACCTACAGCCGCAAAGCTCAAAACTGCTGACAGCTCCCTTACTTCATGACTTCATATTTCTAGGCTAAAACCGGCCCCTTCCTCCCCCAGCAAGGACGCCCCACCGCCACTCTGCCCAGAGTACTCCTGCAAGAGGGCCTCAGAGGACAATCTCCTCAAACTCCGGATCTCCAGTTTCTCCCGCGCCCCCTGAATCCCACTAATAGTCATTCGTCTTCCCCTTAGTCTTCCGCTTACTCTCACACTTCTTATGCTCTGGACCACGCCTCCCATACTCCATCGCTTCACCCTCTGAGAAAAATATACAGATAACAATCTTCAAAAATCCGTACAGTGTCCATAACTGACTGTTTTATCCAGAACTGTATCTTCGTCTCACTGTCACTCCAAGGCTCATACCTCTTGGGAAATCCTAAATAACCCTCCCTATGCCTACTTATAGATCAAACTAAAGACTTCTGCAAATGATGGCCAAACATTTATGGCGATTGCCCTTACTGGTCATGTAGGATTTGTGGGAAATACAATGAACACCAATCCTGGAATTACTTAAAATACCATCGGGTGGCACAAGGGGAACATAAAGGATACTATACCTTTGACATCAAGGACCCCAAAGATAGCAAATGGAATGACGTCATAGACATCGCTGCCTTCCCAGTCGAATGGGCTTTGAAACCTGCGAGTACCTTTCACATCACTGGCAGCCTAACGACACCTAGGGTGGCAGCCCAGTCCCGAGTCAATTTCAACATAAAGAAGGCAGAAAATGCCCTTATGGAAGTACTTCAAAACCCAGAAGACACATAAAATGCCCAAGCTAGAAATGAGACCTCACGTTCCTCCACCTGACCTTTATATTCCTGGAAGCAGATCCTCACAGATACCCTGATTTTCATCAACTTAACTATACCATCCTCTCCCCCGAGTGTTTTCTTTGTGCTTCCCTCACCCGACCCCTCTTGATGGCTGTCCCTCTTTCTCTGACAAATTACACCTTCTCCACCACAGGATCACCAATTTCCAAGATGCAAGTCCCCTTATGGGAATCCTTTATACCGACACCCAACGTCACTGACTCTAATACATCCCTCTTCTGCATATATTCAGAAGAAATGTCCCCACTCCTTCATGCACTCACAATATGACAATACCCTTGGCCCCACACTTTGCATAGCCTGGCCACTTCTTCTGGTGTAATGGGACTCTAACGACCTCCACATCCAACATTTCTACTACTTGCCTAGTGGTTTCAATTGTTGCACAACTGACTTGATATTCCAATGCAGAATTCCACCAATTACTCCCCCACTCCCGGCACCTCTGGTGGCTTTCCTGTCAATCATGGTAGGTATTCCTCTGGCAGCCTCCACTGCAGCCATGAGATTTTCGGGAGGAGCCTTGGGCCACTCCCTATGGGCCACAGAGGGTCTCCAAACTAAACTCCAAGCAGCACTGGATACAACAGTGGAATCACTGGGGTCTCTACAGAGACAGGTGACCTCTTTGGCCCAGGTGGTCTTATAAAACCGCAGGGCTTTGGACCTGCTTATGGCTGGAAAAGGTGGGACTTGCACTTTCCTTTGGGAAGAATGCTGTTATGTAATGAATCTGGACTGGTGGAGGAAAACATCAACTGCCTACACGACCTGGCTGCACAGTTTCATGCATCTCGGGGAATGAATGGACTAACAGGATTTTTCTCTACCTCTCTTCTACAATGGGCACTTCCACTTACTGGACCCGTAATTATGCTTATACTTATCTACATGTTCCTTCCTTGCCTCTTTAGGTTTATCCAGAATCAGATCCAAAGCGTTTCTAACCAAACGTTTAATCAGTTCCTTCTCAGAGACTACCAACTCTTAACGGATGTCCACGAGCCGCCTCACAATCTTCATTAAGGCTCTACAGGAGGATGCTTGGTTACTCCCACCATCTTTTATCCCGATGAATGGCCCAAATACTTGACAGAATTATGGCTACAAGGCACCTTTCAGGAATTCACCCCACAGGAAATCCTCATATTCGGGCACGGATCCACCAGGCCCTACTCCCGCCCCCCATCCGACACCCCTACACAGCAGGAAGTAATCAGAAGACACTGATGTTCCCGCTCCCACTTTTATAAAACCAAAAAAGGAGTGTAGGGCTAAGCACATGCCCCACCCTAACTCCTAGCTTTCAATTCTCCATGGGCCCTGACTTTCCACTCCTCATAATGACATCAAGGCTATGTGACATTGGGTGGGTTGTTGGAACCAATCAATAACCAACACAATGCAAACCCAGAGATATCTTACCGACCGCCTCTTCCCCCATCCTAAGGTACATAAAAGGCCACCGTCCAGTGCTTTCTCTCTCTGCCATTGCCCTTCTCCGAATAAAGATCTCTTGGTTACATGGAGTGTGTTGTGTCCAGTTTGGCGTGAACCTTTCAATTATGACTGCAGAGACCTGGCTTGTGGCCTTTCCTATGTCTTCTAGGAATGAAGGAAAATCTTTCAAACTTGATGTTCTAGGATAGCAACACATTTTCATAAACACCCTTAGGTCAGTGTTTAGACAAGAAATTCATTGCTGTGATGGATAAGAGGTGACAGCATCCTCCTGTAGCCGGGCTGGAATGATGCTTACTTTGTCATTTGTTTGGTAGTTTCTAGAACAGCCTCCTCTGCTTTATACTGCTGGAACATGATGCCAGATTCACAGTTGGGAGTCCCTGGGGTGCCTGGGTGAGCTAAATTCCCAGGCTATCTCCTTACTGTATAAACAGTGTCTCTCTCATGTCTTTTGTTGAAATCTTTACAGGCCAGCAAGGCTAATAAAAAAAAAAATGTAAGAAAGAAAGTGGCTTTTCAGAAGAGAAACTCCTACGAGGCAGGGTTTGTTGGTGCTCTTAAAGGGAAATCTCTATCTGGCAGGGATTCCTGAACTTTAATGTGACTATGAACCATCTGGGGATGCTGCTAAGGTCAGATTCTGATCCTGGGGTGGGGTCTGAGATTCTAGCAAGCTCCTGGGTGCTGCTGCTGCCTAAGGGAACAAGAACAGCAAGGATGTGCAGAGGCAGGGGAATGCCTCTCAGTCTAGCCAGCTGGCCAGATTATTTGTTTGGGCTGACCTCAAAAGTCATGCTCGGGGCTGGGGCTGTAGCACAGTGGTAGAGCGCTTGCCTAGCATGCGTGAGGCACTGGGTTTGATCCTCAGCACCACGTATAAATAATAAATGAATAAAATAAAGATCCATCAATATCTAAAAAAATATTTTAAAAAAAAGTCATGCTCAACAGCACAATCTGCCTCACTTTCTTCCACCTTATCACTTGTGTTGGGAGCAACTCAGTGGAAGGAACAAGCTGTAACTTGTGAAAAGAGACACATTAACAAAACAAAGCTCCAGAGGGAGGACCCAAGGCCAGCCTGTTGCTATGACCCAGATTAATGACACCCAGCTGGAAGAGGGAAGCTCCCTGGAGCAGTTAGTTATCAAGTGACACCATCTTAATTACTCATTGAAAAAAGTGCTGCTTCCAGCAAATGATTACTTCCTAATCAATACTCCTGTCTTGTCAAATATGCTTTCTGGCCATTTGTAAACAAACCTTTGATGTATTTGTCCTGAGAGAGAATCACCTTCTCAGTCACCTCTACTTCTCAGCAGCCCCATGCCACAGGACCCACACAAGTCTCTATGGTGAGCTGTACTGAGTGGTTTGAAGCTCCTCCTCATTTGCTGTGTCAGAGACTTTGGAGGATGGATTAGAAAGGCAGGCATCTTCCCTTGCAGCTCCTTGTGTTCTGCCCCTGAGGCAGGCCTCTATCTGAGGGAAGGGGCGGGGGTTCTTGTGAGTCCTCTTTGAGGCATCTTGACCTGGGCTTCCTGTTGTTGCCTGAAGGCCTTGTTGGCTAGCCATCCCATGATGGCAGAGAGATGGTCTGGGAGGGCAGGGCAGCCTTCCCTTCCCTCATGACACCACCTCATTGACTGGAAAGGTTATTGATGAGTCCAGGGGATTGAATAGTGTCCTCGCTAAGAAGAGATCATACCTGCTGGACACGTTGGCGCACTTCATGAGTGGACCACTGCTAGATTTCCCCACTATAATCC
>PVHX01036593.1:0-10702 GCA_004024805.1 Geosciurus inauris
TGGTGTCTCTGGAGCAACTCTTGCCCTGAATTTGGGCTCCCCAGTGGCTAGAGGTAGCAGTCCCTGGTCTCCCTTTGGCTGGACAACTGTAGAGGTTCCTGAGGGCAGATATGGGCCCTCTGTGGCTGCTGCTGGTCCACAGGAACTGTGGAGCAGGACTGAGGTAAGCCCAGGCTGCTCTTGGGTGGGGCTGCCTCATGCTAGGGTCTGTGTGGGGACTCTTACCCTGAGTTTGGGCTCCCCAGTAGCTAGCGGCTAGCAGTCCTTGGTCTCCTGTTGGCTGGACACCCGTGTAGTTTCCTGAGGGTGGGTTTGAGCCCTCTGTGGCTCCTGCTGGTCCACAGGAACTCTGGAGCCTGAGGTGAGATTCTTTTGTCCTCACCTTCTGCAGTGTTTGTAACATGAATGGATGCTAGATTTTATGAAAGGTCTTTTCTGCACCTATTGAGAGGATCCTGTGATTCCTGTCCTTAGTTCTGTTTAAGGGGTGAATAACAGTTATTGGTTTGTGCATGTTGAACCAACCTAGCATCCCTGGGATGAAACCACCTTGATCATGGTATATTACCACTTCAATGTGTTTTTCATACAGGTTGGTAATATTTTATTAAGTCTATTTGCATCTATGTACATAGGGTTTTTGGCCTGAAGTTTTTTTTTCTTGATGTGTCTTTTTCTGGTTTTAGTATCAGCATCATACTGGCTTTATAGAATGTATTTTTAGTTTTGTGGCCTAATTAGTGTAACACTCGTGTTAGTTCTTCTTTAAAAATGTGTAGAACTCAGCTGAGAATCCATGACATCCTGGGTTTTTCTGTGTTGGAAGAAATATGTTTAATTGCTATTTTTAATTGCTGTTTAAATTTCATTCATTGGTATTGGTCTATTTATATTTTCCATATCTTTTGAGTTCAATTTGGGCAGGTCACTTGTGTCTAGGAATTTTCCAGTGTCTTCTAGGTTTTTCAATTTTTTGGAGTCTAAATTTTCAGCATAGTATCCAGTGGTCCTCTGGATCTCAGAAGTGTCTCCAGTGATATATTGTTTTTCATTTCTAATCTGATTGATTTGAGTCTTCTCTTTCTCTCTTTTGGTTATTTGGCTGTGGGTTTCTGAACTGTATTTATCTTTTCAAAGAACCAACTCCTCCTTGCATTGATCCTCTGGATAGTTTTTCATTCTCAATTTCATCTCTCATCTTAGTTATTTCCTATCTTCTACTGTTTTTGGAATTAGTTTTTCCTTCTTTTTCTAAGGACTTGAAGTACCGCAGAAGCTGATTTATTTGAGATCTCTTTTATATTTTTATGCTAGGTACTGAATACTGTAGTTTTCCCTCTGAGAACTGCTTTCATAGTGTCCCAGAGATTTAGATAGGTTGCATTTCTGTTCTCATTGCTTCTAAGAATTTCTTGATTTCTACCCTCATTACCCCTTGGATCCATTCTATGTTTAAAGAACAGGCAACAGAGATGAAAGCACAGTGGGGACAGGAGAGGGGACAGTGCTGGAAGTGAGATTAAATTGGGCACAAGTGGTGGGAACAAAGCAGCTGGCCGTGGGTTGTGGACACAGATCCCACATTCCCATGTGGGATCCCATCCAAGTAGAAAAGATGCTTGCTTCACAGCTTCAGTTAACAAGAGCCAGGGTAGCATGTTTGAAACTCCTCTGGATAAGTTTTTACCAAGAAACAAAACACTAATGCTCAGTGCTTCTCATGTTTCAAATCACTGTAGACTAAGCACTCATTTTAATATTGTTTACATTTTCCTGTACATCTAAAATGACATTTAACTGATATTTTGACTTTTGAATATTTTGACCAAAAATGTAAAGATGGAAGAACAATCATTATTTTTCATGATCACTATGGAGATGGTTTCCCAAGGTTTCAGTTTGCATGGTCATTTTTATAATCCTGTTCTTCCCATGGAAATGGGTGACTGCCTTTATTCAGGATAATACTGATGTTAATAAATGCTAAGGAGGAAAATCAGGCAGGTTAAGGAGAGCCATTCTGTTTTGTGGGTTGGAGGCATAAAACAGTTGTGTGAAGAAGAATGAGAATAATGTTTTTGTCTTAGACCAGAATGCGTTTCACTGGAGAACCTCAAGAAGGCTGGAGAGGAGAGGTAGGCAGGGAAAAGAAGGCAGAATGACTCTCAGGGGTGAGGAAAACATGTGCTTGATGGCCAAGCCAAAGGCAATGGGGGAGAGCCATCCTGATGTGCTCAGCTGGGGCTTGCTTGTCACATTGTGGGGAGGTGTCATGAGTTGCTGTGTAGAGGCAGGTCCCATGTTCATGACAATGAGTGCTACTCAGCCATGGGGCATCAATGACTGGGCAGGGGAGCAACAGGAGCCTGTGGGCTGGTGGGTGTTCTGGGGGGAAGCATTTGGAGCAGAGTCTACAGAGGTTTCTTGGCTGTTCCTTCTCCCAGGCTGAGCATCATGGAGCAGGAAGAAGGTGGCAGAGACTGTGGGTCATGGGTAGCAGGGAATGGTGAAGGATCTGTGGGAAACATGTTCACATTCAATTACCTGCCCATCTTTCTTGAGAGTCTCTGAAGAGCTACAATGTCTTGGTGTGGCCATCTGGAGTGCCTTTTGTGAGTGGACCAGCATCCCCAAGACAGGACTCTCAGCTGAGCTCCTGATTCCCCTTTCCTCTCCTCTTACCTTGGCCACAATGAGGGTCAGAAGGGGAGCAGCCTTGAGAGCAGCCCACCTAGTATTTCTCAAAATTTCTTGATACCGTACAATCTCTGGCCTATGGAGGCCTAGTGGTGGACCAATCTATAGGTGGCCTCTAAGGGATGCACCATATCTGCTGTTCCTCATTGCATTTCCTCAACTCGTCATCTCTAGAGCCCCTAGGACTCAGTGGACACCCATTGCTGACCCATAACCTCCTCATCTCCTGCACACCACACACACTTCCTGGGATCTGGGACCCCACAGAAGCTGCATGATACTCCTGAGGACACTGTGGGATGTGTGCCTGGTTCTCTAGACTCTGCAGCTCTGCACAGGTGGGCTGGCACTCCTGCTGGCTCTGACTCTTCTGCAGTAACTTGTGGTTCACCCTCCCTCTTCAGAATTTACAGTCACTTCTTCTTCCTATGGACATAGATGGCAGAGACACTGACTGCCAGCATCATCTTGGGGCCAAGTAACAGGGCTATGAGATATGAAGCATGTGTAGATTTCTCTGCTCCTGAAAATCAAAGGGCTGGGGGAGATATAGAGGGAATACTAGGCATCTATTCCCAGGAGTCTGCACTACCCCAAGTGAGGTTCCTTGGCCTAATAAAGTTGTAAAGCTATAGAACACACATCCTGTCCTGGCTACACTGGTCAAGCCTGAGGCAGACCCCTGGCTCAAGCTTAGTGGAATTTCAACCAGAGAAGCTCCTCTCTGGAGTCCTGTATGGTGATTCAGAGAGGATCTGGGATACCCCAGGCCACACTTTTCATGTGCTGGCCCTCAGGATGTAGTTTTGATGCTGGTGTCCAGGCAAGTCAGAGGAAACTGGGAGAGTCTCAGACCAATAACTGAAGCCTCCTATCACAATTAGCAATAATAAGAAGATCCAAATGAACCGGAAACAAGTAGAATAAAGGAAATAATAAAGAAGAGTAAAGAGTAAAAATTCAATAAAATGGAATACAGAGAAGTAATAGGGGAGATCATTGAAACATAGAGATGGTCCCTTTGAAAGGTCAATAAAATGGAAAATTCTCTTGCAAAACTTATGACAACACACAGAGATAGATGGATAGAGGGGGGGGGCAGAGAGAGAGAGAGAGAGAGACATAACCCCAAAACCAACATGAAGATTAAAAGATGGCTTGTTGCTACGGATCCTGCAGACATCAGAAGGATAATGAGGAGATGTTGAGAGCACATCTGCAGACACAGATAAAGTTGACATCTTAGATAAAATAGACCAAAACTCCTCAAGAAGCACAACCTACACTAATACATTGATTATGAAACCAATAATATGTATGGCCCTAAACTACTAAGGAAATTCATCATTGTAAAACTCAGGAAAAGATTTCTTGATGCTCATATGTTCTCTTAGGGAAGTTGTACCATGTAATTAAAGATGAATTAAAACTAATTTTGGTGCATTGAAACCAAGTATAAAAAGAATTTTGAAAAATCTGAATATATACTCCAAGTATTTCAAATTATTAGAGAATTGTTATTAATTTTATGATAATAATAAATTGTATAATAAACATGAATACTATCTTTATTATTAATTTTATTAACTGGGATAAGGCTGTTGGATTTGTAGAAGAATGTCCTCCATCATTTGACCATTTCAGCTGTGGACCCCACTTGAACTGGTGTGCATTCCTGGCTAAGTGATTAGCAGATGGGATTAGGTAGCCCCCATGTATCACTAACTAATAAGGAAACTGTCATTTGCTTCCTATCATTACTCTTCTTGCAAGAAAGGAGAGGGACAAATCAGTGGCCCAGTGTTGACTCAGCCCACGAGGCCCATGATAAGGCATGCTGGATGGAACCTAGACCTTAAAAAACTCTCTGGAGTCCAGATCTCCTTCTGTGGTTACACAGGGAAATAACTCATATTGGGCCACAGAATAGGGTCTCCAGACAACTGTGGTGTTTGGGACAATGTTTATGGGAGAGGGAACATTTCTTTCATGAGCTCAAATTTGCATTAGAGGCTGGTGATGATCCTATCCCCAGGAACAGATGATTTTCTTTGAGTAGTGTAGATGGATCTCCAGGTGTCAGGGCAGGAAGTCAAAGCAACACCCCCATTGCTCTCCAGGATCATCCTGGTTCCCCTTTCTGTAACTCTTAACTCACAGGGTGCTCGAAGCAAAAAAGGAGAATGGAGACAAGTTGAAATTTGCGTGTTGTGATGATGCTTTGAGGGTTGTCACTACTGCTGTCCAGATCCCTTGTCTTTTTGTGTGCATTTCTGGAATCCTCTCCTTCAGTTTCTAGAAAACCATCTTTCTGGATTTTGATTGGAATTGTGTTGAATCTAGAGACGGAATCAGTGAGGAGTGATGAACCCCTCTGAGTATGTATTCAGATTTATTCAAAATTGCACTTAGAGCTGGTTTTGGTGCACCAAAATTGGGTCTAATTCATCTCTGGATTGGTCCTTACTTAGTCTTCATAACCTGAGGGAGTCCTTTCCAAATTTCATCCAGGAGAGACCAGAGTTTTCTAGGTAAGGAGATAGATGTGTATGGGAAATTCCAACATGGAATAGAGGCTGGGCAGAGGTCAACAGGGTACGGAGGAGGGAAAGGCCCTGAGAAAGGAGAACAGAGCAACTGTTAGGTCCAGAGACAAGAGGCAGGAAAGCAGGATAGAATTGTCCCCTCTCTCCCTCTCTTCTTTAATATCTGTTTATGTCAGAAGATCCATGGAGAGATGGACCAAAGTCTTGATCGTGGAGACTCGTGGGGTGAGGAGTGGGGAGTTGTAGCTGACCTGAAGGTTCTAATAGAGATTTATAGACTTGGAAATTCTTCTATAATAAACAAGAATACTACCTTTACCATTCCAAAAAGAGATAACTTAGGAAAAATACTGAGTTAGATGGAGCGGAGACCCCACCGGGGAGGTGTCTATTCTCTGTTCCTTCTGGAGGGATGACACACCCAGCAGATGGCTTCTGGAGGTGGCTGGTTGCCCATCATGCTGCATCTGACAGGTGAACATCACGTCCTCCCTGGGCACAGATGAGTTCACTAGCAGCCAGCTCAGCAGGTTGAAGGTCACGTCCTTGTTCTCTGAGAGGGTCGAGGCCGTTTCCATTCTCCAGCCAGGTCAGCTGAAGGCTCCGGGGGTAGAAGTGCCTCACCTGGCAGGTGACGTTCACCTGGTCCTCTGCCATTGTGGGCTGTGGGGTGACCTCCACGGTGGGTGGAACTGAAACAGCACAGGCAGACACTGTGACCTTATGGCACAGACAGCTGGGCTGCTCCCAGCATGGCTAGGGCATCCCTGGGGATGGTGTCAAGGGTGCAGCAGGGCTCAGACGCTGAGGTTTTGCACGGGAATGAATCACTCTCACAGAACCTGTCACACCAGAGATGCCAATTGACCAGCAGGTCCCCTGAGGGTAAGAGTGAGTGAGCTTGACAAGTGCAACTCCTGGATGCAGGAAGTTTAAAAGAATAGATGGAGGCTTGGCTCTGGTAGGAGCTCAGCAGTGTAGTTGCTGCTGATCAATTAAATGAAGCCACCAGCACATGCTGGCCACAGGGCAGGAGTCCACAGGTGCATGGCAGGTTGGGCAGCACTGCTTGGAATGAGAGCCCAGGCCACTGAAGTCCTGGAGCAAAGGCCCCTGGGGAGCAGCAGGCTGGGTGGCATGTGTGGGCTGGGGCAGGGAGCAGGGTCCTGTACCTCGGATGGTGTCAGACAAGTTGGCAGTCCCATGATGAAGATGCTCTACTGCAGGGTGACATGGGCCACCTTGCAGATCACCTGAGAGTGGACATCCTTAGGGACTAGGGTCATCCAGGTTGTGCTGGACACACTGTAGGACACACTTTCTCCCATAGGGTCTACTCTGTTCTGGATGTGCGAGAGTTCATTCCCATTTTTGAACCAGTTCAGGGTGATGTTGCGGGGGGAGAAGCCGTGGGACTTGCAGGTGAAGCTCACCGACTGCCCAGGTGCGGACCTGATTGCAGGATCTGACACCATGAGGGGAGAAGCTCTGGCTGCAAAGGAGCATTGACAGACAAGTCAGGTGATTAGGAGACCCCCTCTGACCACAAGCAAGTGACACCGTAAAGAATCTTTCTAGACGTTATTATTGTTTTTATTTGCTGGGCTGAGGATCCACCCCAGGTGCAAGCAAAGCATATGCTTTGCCACTGGGCTACACCCAAAATAACAAGGCTTCATTTCTTAATGCTCCTGCTAAAGCTCTCTGGGTTCTGAGCTTATCCCTGTGTGGTGTCCCTACCCTCCTGTCTCTAGGTGAGGGCAGCTGTCCAGCCAGACCGTGAGGAAGGTCAGCCCAGGTAGTGCTTCAGGCCTGAGGTCCAAGCCTTCCTCTCAGCACCAGGGCACTGCTACCAACCTGGTCTCAGGGATGACCCTGTGGACCTGTCGTACTGTTTTTAATATCTGTTTCTGTGTGCTGAGCTGGCAACCTTGCCACCCAGGGTAACTGTTTATAGGAGCAAATGCAGGGACAAATGGCATCAGGACACCACCATGAACAGAGGAACATATGTATGAAATGTGTTGCTTGGCACGTCTCTTCCCAAGCCACACTGAGCACAGGTGGCTTTGATCACACATTCACACATAACTGCTTCTGTAAACTCAGCAGCAGGGTCTGTTGGCTCGGCCTGTGATCCCAGCACCCGGGGAGGCTGAGGCAGAAGGACTGCAATCTCACGGCCAGGCTGGGAAACTTCGCCACATCCTGCCTTAGACTAAAAAACAATAAGAGTTGGGGATGTAGCTCAGTGGTAAAGTGCCCATGGGTTCAATCCTAGTGCTAAAACCCAAACTAAACTAAAACAAATCTGGCAAACCCAGGTCTCTCCTACTTGCAGATTTTATTCTGTGAAGGGCTCGTCCACAGGTGGTGATGAATTCACCCTGATTGTTCTTCTTTCCACAAATATGCCTTGGGTCTAAGCTGGGCCAAGGCCTGAATTTGAAAGGGAGAGGATGACAGAGTCCTTTTATGCGTCTGGGTTTCACTGGGTCACTTTTGCATTGGAGTCACAGGTCACTGAGTGCTGAGGAAGCCACAGGCCTAAGTTTATAACTGATGACTAACTACCAGAGACGTAGACCCGGGCCCCTGAACAGGTCCTGAGGGCACACAGGTGAGAGGATGAACAGGCCTATACCTGTGAACAGGTCCTCAGACGGGTCCTTTGGTGTCTCCAGATGCTCATGACCACCCAGCACCTTCTACAGCTGTCACCAGGCAGCAAATACCATGACTGTTTGTATTAGCAAATATTGACCTCACTGCCTGACACGCGTCCTGCACTCAGAGGGCACAACATGGAGAGTGTCACTGAAGAAGTAGAGTCACCCAGACCCCAGCAGCCTGGAAGTCCCTGCAGGGGTTGGGGACTCGACTCAGTGTCCACTTATCAAGAGCTGCTTGGCATCCTGACACTGGCTGAGCCCTTGGAGTCCCTCAGCTCTGGAATCCCCACCTTCCCCGTGAGGGGGACCTAGTGAAAGTGCATTATGGGATAAGGCTCAGAGAGGGGTGTGGCCGGCCAAGGTCACCAGGCTGGAGGAGAGGGGAACAGATCGGACTCCTCTCATCCACAGAGGATCACTAATTTAGCACCTGTTCTATTTCTGCTGAGCCTCAGTGTCCCCTTCTGTAGAGATTAAAGGCACCACCCTGCAAGAGGAGCATGAAGGCAAGGGACGGCGCTGGCATGCAGTAGGAGCCTAATAATGACACCTGTGGCTGCATCGTCACTCCTGAAACTACACGTTCATTCTTCAGTAACCAGAATGAGCAACAAATGCAGTGAGGACCCCAGGAAAGCCTCTATCCTGTTCCTGCAGCTGCCAGGAGAGCCTGAGTGAGGAAACAAGGTGGCAAAGTGCTTCTCACATCAGCATCACAGGGGTTTCCTCCAGAGAAGCTGTTTCCATGAAGTGGGCTCTGTGAAGGGACAAGGGACAGACGTCTCAGTGGTGTTTTGGGTTGTCAAGGCAGGAAGGGCTCTGTGCTGAAGAGCCCGGTCTCGCTGGCTGCAGCTCGTGTTCAGAGGCAGACACGTACCAGATGGGGGTCCCGGGCTGACACTGGATCCGAGCAGGCTCTGTTGGGAGAGCCCTGCCAGGGCGCAGAGAGCTGAGCCAGCACGTGCTGTTCTGCAGCATCTATCCTGAAAGGGCTCCCCTGCCCTCTTTCATTGCCAGAGGAAAACCCCAACTTTCCCTGTGTCTTCAGGACTTCTAGCTTCATCCCCTGGCTGTGTGTTAGAATCTTCTGGAGTAAGTAAAAACTTCAGATGCCCAGACCCACGTCAGACCTATTAAAACAAAATTTCTGGGTGAAGCCTGGGTCTGGGAGTTTTTGTCTTCCGTTTCCCATGATTCCTATGCACAGCCAGTGGGGAGCCCCCAACCTCATCCACCACAATAGTGAGAACAACTACAACATTTTCACAGGAAGAGGTATTTTGCCTTTGTTCAAACAACAGAGCTGCTCTGTGTGTCTTGCTGCGGCATCTCCCTGTGGAAGGGTATCATGGCCAACATTCAGGAGAGGTTTTCCAGTCACTGTGGGCTTCAGGGTGTGAATGTGAGTGGCTTCCTGAACCTGTGGGAGATGGAGGAGGAGCAGAGGCTGGCTCCCTGCCCAGTGGGTCAGGACAAGAGCTCCTGTGCCCTGGCTCCTCGGTGGGGACAGTGTCTATTTCCAGGGAAGCAAGGAGCCTGGGCTGGAATCAGCTCTGTTCCCCATCCTGGCTATAATGGACTATATGAATGATGGCCTGTCTGGCCTCCAGCTCCAGGGCCAACAGGTGTGACGAACCATAGTGTGCTGACTCTCTCAGAGTCATGAATTAGGAAGAGCATGCAGGGCCTCTTGCAGGAACCACACAGTGAGCACCTGTGCTTCCTGAACTGGGAACCTGTAGGTCACCCCCATGGGGAACGAGGCCTGGTGAGTGACCCAGCTCTGCTCCTCCCCTGAGGCCCGACACCCAGGGATTTACAGGGAGACACAGGCCAATGGTCCAACTTCTTGGCAGCTCCTCCGCCAGGGCCTTCAGGTCTGCAGGGAACCTGAGCCTGTCAGAATCCTCTCAGGTGCTGTTCCAGAAGAGGAAGGAAGGAGAGCATGCCCTGCCCGCTCCCTACTGTGGAGGGTCTGGTCCTAAGAGAGGGGCAGGAACACAAGGATGTGGGACAAGAGCTTCTGCCTGGGCTTTCCCTGCTTTTTCCATGGGATCCAGAGCAAAGCCTGGCACACAGGAAGCCCCTGTGCTTGTGGTATAAAGGGAAAGCTCACCCACAGAGGGGAAGTGCTCTGAAGCCAGCAGACATGGTTTGGCTCTGTGATGGGCAGGTCCCTCACACCCTCAGAGCCCTCAGCTGCAGAGCCACAAGGCTGGCCAGACTAGAAAAGGTCAGAGCTGTGGAGCAGGCAGGTGAGGGGTGCACATGTCCCCCACTGACCAGCCATGGAGCCTTGATCCAACAGCATGGCCTCCACAGGCCTCTGCCTCTCTGACTGTAGAAGGGGGACAGCAGATCATGACATGAGCACCCAGTGCTGCTCCTGCTTCTTAGCTGGGGCTCCCAGAATGGAGGGTGTGACCCCTGACCTCTTGTCACACAGCAGGGATGAGGAGGCCCAGCTGCACTCACCTCGCACAGAAACTCGGTGCCTGGTCCAGATCTGAACTCCTTGTAGTAGATGCCCAATTTCTGGAATATCACACAGTAGTACATTCCAGCATCTTGTGACGTGACATTAATAAACAGGATGGAAAAGTCCTTGATGTGCCTCTGTGTGGTACCTGAGAGATTTCTGACACGGGGGAAGTAGCCTGGTATGATTGAGTAGATTATCTCAAGCCCTTCCACTTCTCCCTTAGTCCACTTGATGGGCCCCACAGGGAGCAGGGAGGTCATGGTGCAGTGCACAGTGGCCGACTCTCCAGCTGCGACAGACACTGA